>PVLD010002135.1:0-174862 GCA_004027595.1 Dinomys branickii
TTCCACATCCTTAGTCATTCGAGAAATGCAAATAAAAACAACATCGAGATTTCATCTCACCCCAGTAAGACTGGCCAGTTTGAAAAAGTCATCCAATAACAGATGCTGGCGAGGCTGTGGAGAAATAGGGACTCTATTACACTGCTGGTGGGAATGCAGACTGGTGCAACCACTGTGGAGAGCCGTTTGGAGATTTCTCAGCAAACTAGGTCTAGAGGTTCCATTTAAACCAGCTATTCCTCTTCTGGGTATTTTCCCAGAAGGTCTGAAAACATCATATCACTCTGATATATGTGCACCCATGTTTATAGCAGCACAATTTTTAATAGCTAAAATGTGGAAGCAACCCAAGTGCCCATCCACAGAAGACTGGATTAAAAACTTGTGGCATTTTTATATAATGGAATATTATTCTGCTATAAAGAAAGACAGTTTTGGGGACTTTGTAGGCAAGTGGACAAAACTGGAGTACATACTCATAAGTGAAATAAATCAGCGATACATGTGCAGGCAACGTATTGTATCACTGGTGTAAGAACCCGAGGGTGGGAATATAAACTAAGAGACATGAAGGAAATCTGTTCAAAAACAAAGAACAGATGGGATGAAGGAAAGGGGAAAAGAAAAAGACAGAAATGTATGTATGTATATATGAATATACATATATGCAGGAGGGCTAACATGGTTCTACTATTGTATTATATCACTTAATGCTAAGCAATAATCGATGACGGGTTATTTGATCAATCTTGTATGTCTGTATGTGTTATCCTGAACACACACTTTGAAGATAACAATATGTAAAGCAGCAACTAGTGGTGTATTTTTTGTTGTTGATGTTGTTGCTGTTGTTGTTGTTTGCCTGTTTTGTTTCTTGTCTTTGGATTTTTGGTTTTTGTGTTTTTTCTGTTGTTGAGAGGATTAATTGTCTGACTAAATTTGCATGTCTGTATATGGGTTCATACATTTACAATTCAAAGATATCAATGGATAAAGCATTAACCACTGTTGTGACCGTATCACCTTGTCTATAGATTAGTTGTGATTGTACTATTTTTTATGATAATTGGTGTCTGTTTGTCAATATGTTTTTATACTTTTATGTTTTTAAAAGAAAAAAAATAAAAAAAATAAAGAACAGGCCCTTACACAAACTTTCTCTCCATTCCTCCTGTCATTAAGGCACAGGGAATAGATAACTTGATAGACCTCTCCAGGTAAAGCCTAAACCTCGTGCGATGCCAAAAAATGAGGAGTAAAACCACAATAAGTTTCTTTTCAGCGTACAAAGCACCAACCAACCCACTGAGATGGCAAATTAAATGTTGTGTTACCATGAAGTAAAGTGCGTGCCTAGTCTTGCTATGCTCTTGCTTGCTACCCTCGAGGTAATTGTCCCAAATTATAATATTACCTCTTTTTTTTTTCTTTGTCCACTTAGAACCTTCAAGCATGATTCAAAAACTGCCTCTATCTATTAGAGATATACAGCAATTATTTAACCAATCATGTTTTCCTCCTATCATCAACAGCCACCTAAGAATATGAAAGGTAACCTTGGAGCACTTGCCCAAAATACTTCCATTCTTCAGGATCATATATATTCACTAGCGGCAGTGGTCACACAGAAATGTAGGCGACTATATCTAACCAATAAAACAGAGGGGTTATATTTGCCTCTGAAATAATGTTATTGTTCTGGTGTTAAAATAGTGAGAAATAAAACACAGAACCTGACTGGCCACGCTTCCAATATCGAAAAGGAACCGAGTCATAGATGACTTGGCCAGCTCTGTGGAATTTGGTTGTCCTGGTTACAGTCTTGGACATGACTTTTATTGATTCTTCTTGCAACCTTATTATTTAGAGCTTGCTTACAGAATCTCTTAGTGAAATTCTTTATACTTGTTGGACAGCCATTAAACTACTAGTGATGGCCCAAGCCCATGAGCAAAACTGGTCTCCACATTCATGGCTTACCAAAAATCCTGAGAGAAGGAGCCTATGAACAAACTCCCTTGAATGCTTAGACAGGGTGAGTGTTCTTTGATCCCCACATAGGTAGGGCCAGTGCCTCTATTCTGCCAGAACAGCCATGGAAGAAAAATATTTTTCCTTCATCGCCCCTTAAAGACTTCGGGGGCTGAGTCTTTTGAGGGGAATAGCACAGGTACAGCAGTGGGGATATAGCTCAGTGGAATAAGCGCCTGCCTAGCAAGCACAGGGTCCTGAGTTCGATCCCCAGTACTGCAAAAAAAAAAAAAAAAGTACAATTTCATCAGAGAGGGTGCTGCACAAATGCACTTGTTGAAAACTGCTAACTGAGGGTGACACCCTGTTCTGTGAATCATTTCTGTCACTCTGATGCGGAGACCCAGGGAGAGGCACTTGGGCTGGGCTGCCCTTCCCTAGAGGTCCAAAAGCCTGATTTGACCAATGTGCCCTTTGCTTTTCCTGTCTCTCCAGCATCACTCATCTGTTTGTAACATATTTTTGTTTTCTGCTGACACAAATCTGCCCTGAGCACATTTTTCCTGTTATCGTCTATAAATGTAACTGCTTTTCTCTCATTGCTTGGTGTATGCTTGCAATTTTTTGCTCATCATACACGAGAGCCCAGAATCTATTGGTTGGATCTATCCCACAATATCAGATGATCTTCACTTAATAGACAGCTAAAACTCAAAATTGAGCACTGTGGGTGATTCGTAGTACAAATTTAACCCATTAAAAAGAGAGTTGGTTCCTATGGCAGTGACATGTCTTACATGTCAGAAGAAAAACAACACAGGAAAGAGGAATGCATCTTAGCTAATTACTTAGTGCAAGCGCTTAATTATTCGTGACCTTTGATAGCTTAACATTGAAGGTAGGAGCTTTGGAGTCAGAGGGGTGAAGAGATATTTTTGCAGGGAGGTCCCCAAAGAAGCCCACAGAGCAGACATTAGCAACAGCAGCAAGCAGCAGTTTTCTTGTCCGGCTTGTATACATGAGCCGTTATTAAAGCTGTGATCTTGTACTCTGTCATAACCACACAGTGCATGCGTACTTGCTGATGCTAAGTCATGCTATATAAGTGTATTTCACCAAACAGGGTCATGTCTTGGATGTGTCTTTAGATGCGCTGGCCTTTGAAGCAATACTGAAACAGCTCCTCACTATCCTGCCCCTTCAAAATTCTGAAGAATTCACTTTTTGTGAGCAGCCCATAGAGCAGACTCCTGTGAAATGGGTTTACTGGTGAAACACTATCCGTAACAGCATCCCATAAGCAGCAGTCAATTTTGGTCAGACACTCTCCCTAGTGGCATCTTATATGCAGGAACCAATTTCCTTGGTCAAATGCTATTTTTAGCAAGACCTCATACCCAGCAGTCAACCGCTGTAATGCCTTTTCAAGGCATCAGCTAAGTCATTTTCCAGAAAGAGGAAGGGTTTATGGTACACTACATGCTTAGCTGTTAGGCTACTCTCCCACAAGTCTCACCATATGTCAGCACTCCACAAGGGTTGGTGCCCTATCTGTCAATACTGGGCTGCCAAAGGTGGTAGCCAGAGGATCAACCCCCTAAGTATGGCCCAACTATCCACTCAAACATGTAGGTAGCTTTCTGCATGCATTGCAAGTAACCACACTGCCCACATCTCTGCCAATGGCCCAGTCTGCTCATTCCAGTTTCAAGCCAGAGAATTTTCATACTGGGTTGGCCAGTGTTGCTGTCCACGCTGGGCTGTGTCACAGCTACCGGGTCCCAGTATGGCAATATACTTGGCATCACTGCTGGTGCCTCTCTTCCTTCTGCCTAAGAGTTAGGTGTCATAACGTGCAGCTTGTCATCCTGTATAGTTCACTGTGCTGTATGTATTACTGGTCCCAATACCATTGTCAGTTTGGCTGCCAACAAACTGGAGGAAAAGGAGGCCCTCTGCCTCAAGTACATTTCCCAGTGGGTGAGGGTGGAGGCCAGGACCACTCCAGCCCTGGAATGGGCTGTCCCTGTACAGAGCCAACCCTCTACTGGGTGGTTTGCCTGTAATTCCACTACTGTCCTGAAAAGCAGCATGTATCACTGTTAATTGTTTCCCAGAGAAATAATTTTTCTGCTCCTTTTCACAACTGTCACCAAAACTCAACAGGGTGCACCCACTTTGCCTGATTTTGCTAAAGGCCCAGCCATCCCCACCATCTTTCACACTGCCTGTTAAGGTCAATGACAGGTACGATCAACAACTTGGAGGGCTTGTGCCTGCCTTCTTCAAAACTTGAAAATCAGCTTCCAGGGCATCTGTTTAGTCCTATGCTGCTCCCTTCCAGGTAATCTATAATGGCATCGGGAATTATTTTCATCTTACCTGACCAGATAACAAACACCCAAGAATTGGACACACAAGCCAGGTCCCTTGACCTTGTCTTCATTAATGGCTCACCCCCAAGTAAGCAAACTTCCTTCAGGCTATGTGTGGCAGCTTTCAAATTACAAAGCAATCAGAGGTTAACATAATGTCATCAGTATAATGAAACAGTGACACAGTTTCGCTTGATCCAGGTGGCCAAGTCCTGGGCCAACAGGTCATGACAAATTTGGGCTATGCAAATAGCCCTGTGCAAACTGTGGCAATACTTGAAAGGTCCATTGCCCGCCCTTCCAGGTGAAGGCAGAGTGATCCTGACTATCAGGCGTAATAATAATGGAAAAGAAAAAATTAGCTAATTCTATAATGTAATTTTATCAAGCCAGCATCAGGGTGAGATGATCCATCAGATCTGAATATCAGTCATTTGCCAATATGGGCCATACCAGGGGATTGAAAGGGCTGTGTGCTGGGTGTATCAACTGTGACTCTTCCATTTTAAGATGAAACTTCAGGCAATCAATATTCTTCCACACACACAATCTGCATAGCCTGGGCGAGATTCAGTGGTGTGTGGTGTGGTTGTCCTCGGACTGTGGCTTTTACCACATGAATTCACAAGCAGAATTGTCCCTGCTTGATGTCGAGCTGGGTATCAGTCCATATGTCGACCCTTAGTATGTATTCAGCAACTGGGGAAGCACAGACACAAGGGCCCAGAGCCAAGCACTTGTTACCCAGTGTTATCTGGGCCTACAACTGGAGAGCAGCAGATGCCCAGAAGTCTCCTTCCCAGGTACTTGAACAACCTGGAGCTCCTACTGCAGAGCCCCAGGCACAGATTCAGTCTGTTACCACCAAAACCAGTATCAGCTCTCCTGGTTTACCAGTCACCAACAGACCCTGTGGCTTATTCATTGTCACTAGAGGTCCTCTCAACTCCACCGTGGTGGTGCACAGCCCTGGCTTCAGTACCAGAACTTACATCCCTGGGTGGCACCAGGTCTGTTCAAATCTGGTGCCAACTGACCCTTACTAGCCCACAGCTTGTCCACGGGGGTTGGTCCTGCTTGGAGGGGAACACCTGACTTGTTTTCACTTATTTTGCCAGCTCCCCGTACTCCATGGCCATTTAGGTCGTATATGTGGTGTGACAGGTAGAGGTGGGTGGTCCTTCTGGCCCATCACAGAGTTAAGGGCTTCTTGACCTTCACTTTCTAGCAAATAGGCCTTGCATGCAAAACCAGGGGACCTTCCTGCAAATGGAGACTTATGCCTCAGGAGGAGGCAGTCCTTCCTGTGCCCTGCAACATGGCTTTCACTGCAGCTGGCCATTGTTTCAGCTCATTACAATGTGATAGGGCTCCTAGAGGGGCTGAGGGGATGCACCACAGTTGCTGTCCTTGTCGCTACAGTTGAGCCGGCTGTTGCTGTGGCTGTTGGTCCTTGGGGCTCTGGCCCGGTGCTGGCTGGGGCGTCCACTAGGACTCTTCTTGACGTCATTGCCTAGGTGGAAAAGGGCTGCTGCTGCATGGGGGCTCGGGCCTGGGGCCCTGCTTGAAGTTGGCAGGGCCTGTGGACTGTTTCTTTTGTTTCTATTTCTTGCATGTCTTGGATTTCTCCCCAGGCTCAGCCCTTGAGCCCTTCTTAGCAGAGTCAGCCTTCCCAGTTGCTCTGATGGTGACTACAGGTACCTGGCTGAGGCCAAGAGATGTATGTCTGTAGCCCTGCCATCCCTAGGCTTTTCCTCATATTCAAGTGCTGTATCCACAGATGCCAAGGAGGGCTCACTCATTATTTCCTGCTGACCCCGCTCACCCTGCTAACTATACCCCCTTGTTGGCATGGGGCGTCGAAGGGGTATTTTTGCAGGGGAGATTCCCAGAGAAAGCACAGGGAGCCGATATCAGCAAGAAGAGCAAGTAGTAGTTTTATTTTCCAGCTTGTATATATTAGCCATTATAAAGATTACATTCTTGTGTACTGTCATAACCGAATAGCTTACGCATGATTGTTCATGCTAAGTCACGCCTATGTAAGTATATCCCACTGTGAGCTTGTGCCAAACCTCAGAGTCATGCTGTTACGCACCTGCAGACTCCTCTGACCTTTGAAGCACTCTTGAAGTGGCTCCCCACGAGGAGCCAGTTAGGAAGCTAAGATGGGTACCTGAGTAAACCAAAATAGCCCCTGGCACCACTGAAACCCAAGGAAAAGGAGGTTCACTGGGTCTGCCTTTGTGAAGCTAGAGGGCAGGGAAAGTCTATTCTATTCTGGCTGAAATCAGCAACATTATTTCAAAGAACATGAGCCTGAGACAACTAAGATAATTTCAAGGAACTTGCACTGTACAGGGAGTCAGCAGCAACCACATCCTTTCATTTTTGTGTGCCCACCAAAACATTCCAGCAAACTACATAGAAACCCTGGAGCTGGGGCACCTCCTTGGAGTCCTCTGTGGGAGCGCCTCTCATCTGTCAGGAAGCTTTCTTTGTCTTCAGGACAAGGGTCTTGGAAAAATAAAATGGTTACTGTATGTTTGTCATTGTACTCTGGTTTGGTTACTTGTGTCTTGCAAAAGATTAATTTGAAACATATTCATCTGTAGGGTAGTATTTAGAGCCTGGGACTTTGAGATATAATTAGAGCTAGAGTGAGGCATTCACAAATAACACAAGTGTCTTCAAAAGAAGAGGCCTCCTTGCTCTCCTTTGCCCCACTCTGCTATGTGAAGGAACAGTCAATAAAAACACTTCTTTTTTGAACCATGATGGGATACTTCATCAGACATTAACTTTTCTAGGATCTTAATATTGGACCTTCTACCATCCCAACATTTGTACTCCTTTTTTTCATTATTCGTGTCATATTGCCATAGCAGCTAGCATCAACTGAAGCACCCCCTGCTTTTGGGAAAATTTTGTTGTTATTGTTCTGAGAATCAAACTCTTGAGCTCTTGCTTGCCAGGTAGGCTCTGTGCTGCTGAACTACATCCCCAGAGCACCCTCTATTTTTATCTCTATGTTTAGAATAACAATTCAGTTCATTAGCTGAGTAAAATGGTATTATTTATAAATATTCTTATTTTTTTCTTTGCGTAAGTCAGTTGCTCTGCAATTTTAGAGATTCACTCTCCTGTGGATGTAATGTCAAAGGGATAAAACTCAAGGTAAGAAGTTTACTAAAATAATTAGTTAAAATTCTCTTTTTCCTATACTTAGTTACTGTGCCTCAAGAAGTTTAAATTCATGTACATCAGATAAGCAAATGCTTTAGGGGAAAATGGCCAAGAAAGAGGAAAAGATAAAAATTACCCTCTGGTCAGCATTGTTATGGAATAGACCTGAAATGGTGCATATTAAGAATCCTGTGCAAGCACAGAAGCCTCCAGGCCTTGTACAGCTTATTACAGCCAGGACTCAGCTATGCAGTTTTGTGTTGTTCAGTTCTGCCCTTTAAACTGTATTTTCCCTACATATTACAACCCAAGATTCAACAGACATACTGGTGAAGAGTTCAGAGTTTTGCTTCTATGCACCTGCTCTAAATTGTGTTGATTCCTCAGGTTCCCTGACCCTAGACCTGGGTATTTTACTACAGAATGGTGCTTGTATTCTTTTTCTCCGTTAACCTTCTAGAATATTTTTAAAAGTACACAAGTAAAATGCCACCTTTTATTAAATGGCTGAGGTGGACAAACATCTTGTCAGTTATTATCTCAGTTCGTGTTTTGTAGTTGCAGAGGAATCCTCATGACTTGGAGGACCACAGGGCTCCCTTGAGAGGACAGTTCCTGCTTGGAATGGGAGGCAACACCTGTTCTGTAATGGGGTAAATGCCTCTGCTTGGAAGGAGGAGATCTTATATGGAGTGGTCTGTGAGTCTGCTGTTCTCTGGAATCTGAGGTCATGGTACATTTGGAGACATCGAGGCATTGGTCCATAGGTTCTGGAGCTGGATATTGTACAAGATGGAAATTGGGTATCTCTGTAAACCCTTAAAATTAATTTAATTACTTGTGTCTTGACATCTTCATTATTGAAGGGAATGAGATAAAGTAGGTAAATTTAAGGGCTAATAAACTTGCAAGACCGATACTGGTTAAGTGATTTTATACCTATATGCAGAGCAAAGCAGAGATTTGACTCTGAGTTTTAGCATAATAATGGAGACAAAAAATTGAGCTTCTTTTCCATTTATCTTTATTTATTTTATAATACCTCACTATAATTTATTGAACATGTTTCTATTGGCATGCTCTTAAGTTTTTTTCCAGGTTTTAGTTATTGTGAAAACTACTCTGACAAAACCTATACGTTGTTTTTGTTTGTACTTTTTTGTTATTTTGTTTTGTTTTGATTCCCAGGGGCGGGTGTTGAGCTTGAGTTCTTTTCTCTGAACTACATCCTACTTTGTTTGTCTGTTTTCACATAGTGTCTTGCTAAGTTGCCCAGGATAGACTGGGCAACTTAGGAACAAATGTTTCTGTTTTAGACTTGTAGGGTGCTGGGATTGCAGGTGTTCACCACCCCTTCAGTTAAATTAGTATTTTTAATCTTGTGCATCTCTATGTACACCTGTGTGTGGTGAAGATTTAATGTCTGCAGAGTACTTAACAGGTGCATCTATCTATCTGTCTTCCTATCATCTAATCTAATATAGCCACATATGAAAATTACTATAAATGTGTTCAAAGATATAAAATATATTTGGCTGGTTTGCTATGTACATTCCCACAAGCATTGCAAATTACACAGTATTCAATATTTGCTCTTACAAAACTGACAGGTGAAATGAGTTTCCATGTACTTTTTTGTTTGCTTGCTTGCTGTTTTTTGAGACAAGGTCTGACTATGTTCTTGTGTAGGACTTGAACTCACTGTATAGCTCAGGATGGCCTCAAACTCAAATCAGTCCTCTTGCCTCAGCCTCTCAATTGCTAATATGACCAAAATGCACCACCACACCTGTCTTAATTTTTCCATATATTTGTAAAGTGTGTTCATTCATCTTACTCTAAGGAAGTTTAGATACTTTTACCTATATTTAATGGATATTTCTCTGTTTGGAACTTAATTCTTAGTATTGTATTCTTTGTTTTCTATTTTTAATTCAGTTCCCGAAGATTCTTTCTATGTTAGAGATATAAGTACTTTGCATACAATAACATTTAATTTTGATATTTATATGAGTATCTGAATATATCTAAGAGATAACACTAATTAATAGTAGTTTATGCTCAAAGATTGCATAGAATATGAATAAACACTTCAAAATATATCATGCATTTGAACTTGCTTTTGACTCTGTAAAAGGAGACTGTGTTTCCATGTAAGGAGTGAGTAAAAGAAACCTAGCTACCTACCTTGGTAATATAGCTCAATATTCTATTTTATTTCTGTACTTTAACTTTTCCCCACTCCAAACATAAAAAGTATTTAACATTTTCATGTAGTTTTTATGCTTGTGGTTTTTAAATGAGATATTTACATAGTTGGTTTTATAAGTTAAAGAGTTGATTCTATTATTTTTTTCCATTATGGCATATCAATCATCATGACCCATTTTTCCATCAATTGAGAAAAAAATTAAATATATAATAAATCCATAAGTGTGCATAGATAATTTCAAACTTTCTGTAAGATTATTCTATGTATCTGCTAGTAAAATGGAGCTTTAATTTATTAATCATTATTGTATGTATTTAGTTGAGATGTATTCTAAGATTTTTACTGTTTATTACTTGTTGCTAACAAGTAGGTATTACTCATATTTTTTATGTGCATATTTTTTGAGACAATAACTCTCTGTACTTTGGGCTTTGCTTGAACTCACTATGTAGCCCAGGTTAGCCCCTCGAATTTGAAGCAATTTTCCTGCTGCACCTCCTGACTGGTGGAATTTTAGCCTTGTACTGCTACACCCAGTTCTAGTTATTTTACAGATGCATGCACTTTTATCCTATGTTTGATGGATATAAGTGGCAAATTAAAAGGAACACTTGCCAAATTTATTTTCTGATTTTGATTTTTAAAAGGTACCATTGTTCAAGCTGCTTTTTGCCATAGTTGTTGATTTTTGGGAATGGATAAACAAAAACCTAAGTTTAGTAACTTCCGAAATAAATTGCATTTCAAGTGGCAGAATGATTTAAAATCTGAGATTTTCTCCCCATCCACCAATTTATCATTTCAGTTGGTCTGAGAGTCAGTCATTTAACAGACACTCTGTCCCTACCCTCTCCTGTACGTAAGTTCCTGCCCAGATGCCCTTCCTTTTGATCTGTGCTTCCTGGTGCTGTCAATAAAAGACCACCACAAGCTTCATTTCAGGGCTATGGTTTGAGACTTTCTCATGCTGAGGGGTCTCGGGGAATGGCAGCCCCTCTGAGCCCTCTGGGGATATGGACTGGACATCTGCTCTGGAGAATCTTAGAGTAATCTTTCATCCTCTGCTCTGGGCCACGCTCCTCCTCCACTGTGACATAGAAGTTCGTACTTACGGATTGCACAGCACAATGATACAGTTTTCAAGATCTCTGAAACATGTACTTTTGATTGGAACCCTGTGAAAACAGGACTACTGTCCAGAGGTTAGGAATACCAAAAACAAAATTAGTAAGTAAAGCAGCACCTCCCTCCAAGAAGAGTTAAGATGTAAAACCACTGTTTTGATACCTTCAGTCTTGTACTCT
Source organism: Dinomys branickii (assembly GCA_004027595.1). Lineage (NCBI taxonomy): Eukaryota > Metazoa > Chordata > Mammalia > Rodentia > Dinomyidae > Dinomys > Dinomys branickii. Next base: position 11,049 of record PVLD010002135.1, read on the forward strand.
TTCCAACATGACTTTTCTTAAAATATATATTCCTTTCTCATTTGGCTTTTAAACCTAGATGTTTTTGTGCACGCATCAACCGAACTCTGCATTTTTGGCCATAGGTGTTAGATTAATAATTTCTTCCTCTGTCATTGCTCTGCCTCATAAGTGGAGTGAAATCTGTACCACTTAAAAAGTATCTTTAGGAAATGAGGCTCTTTATAGGAGTGTGGTGTGGTTGCACAGAAGAAAAAAGGAGAGCAGAAACAAAGGAAATCATGGCTAAAATAATTATACTTTGAAGAAAACTAAGTCCATGACTAAGCAAAGTTAGTCAATGTCATCCGTATCATTAGTCACTGGATTTAAGCTCCTTTCCTTCCAGATTCCCATCCTCAAAATTCCTCAGAAACACTGAAGCCCATGTGTTAACTTAATTGATGTTAGTTAAGAGAATTTACAGAATGCTGAAACTATCCGTTGGGAAAAAACTGAGCTCACACCTATCACGTGAGCCTTGTGGGAGGAGGGCCGCGTTTCCTGGAGTCTGCACCCTCTTGAGAGAAGCAGGTGTATTACCACCGGGAAGCAAGGTGTCTCTCCCTTCTGAGGGCCCATATTTCATTTCTTTGACTACATGTACAGGTTTTAAATTTTTGCTTAATAGGGACCTCTCTGTGCCTCTTACTGACTGGTGATAAAAATGCTTTTTCCATAATGAGAATCAGCACAGGTGAGATCCTATTCTAGAATAAGTTGAGTTAAATTTACTATTTCAGCTTTAGGCACTCCTCAGACCCTGACCAGTGACATTTTAAGGTAAGGTTCGACTGTATTTTTATTTAGGAACCTATTTAATAGATAGTGTTTCATAAAATTTCTGCTGTATAAAAAACCTTAATTACCTTATTCAAAGAATAGTACCTGAAAACATTGAGGTACCTTTGTGTTCATCTTTAAGCTTTAGCCTTCAACACAGATGTGAAAAATAGCTCATGTTAGATGTTAAGTTGTATATGTATATTAAATATAAAATTTCTAATTAACTTAACATATAAGTAGATTATCTATAAAACGTAGTAAGTGTAACGAGGTGCTCTGCAATAAGTGGTACCTTCCTCCTAATTTGTTAACTTAATCACTAATTATTAGTTATATATGTGTTTCTTTAGAAAACTTAACAGTTATATATGTATTACTTCCTTAAAAATAAAAATAGTTTTCCATGAATATAGGTTTCACTTTTGCTACAAAAATTAAAAATATGTAAGGGAAATATATCCACTACATACAATCAGATATGTTTTAAAGATCCTTGTATGCCATTTTACTGATGTATGAAAATTAACTAAAGACATTCTTATTGCTAAGCAGTTGTAATAAATATAGAAATAAACAATAACTTACCTAGTATAGAGAGCATTTTGCAAATGTCCATGTCTCTATGGTACAAATTCTTGGAAGTATAAATGATAGATACTCCCAATTATCTCAACAGGAATAATAACAGTTTATTCTAAATAAAAAAATGAATAAAAGAAAAATAAAGACAGTCTATTTTTATTTAACAGCACATCTAAATTTCTATTTGTCCATAGCCTAGCCTTAAAGGATATAATAAAGCTCTTAACATTTTGAAACAGTGCTTAAATATGTAAGAATACATATAACTGGATGGTAGAGGATAGACATCAGTGTAATACATACGCACTTTCACTTTAAAACTCATAATGCACTAATAAACCAGTAGAATAACCAATTCAATTTATTGAAATTAGTGAAACTGGATATTTTCAATATGATTAAAATTATTTTATTTTGCAAAAAATATCTATATTACTTGAAGGTTTTTTTTTTTTACCAGTACCAGATTTTTTGTTTCTTTATTTTATAAACTGGTTTATTTTATTTTATAAATTGAACTATAACTGATTTATTTATTTGTATAAATTGATTGATAAATTTATTTAGGGCAAGAAGTATTCTTTCTGTGATTTATTTTTAAATATTTTTCTACTTGTTATTTTGTCTTCGACATTGCAATTATGTCTCTTTCAATTTATACTTGCAACTTCTCAGTGTCATATTACATAAACAAACTTCATAGCAGGGCCTTTTGGGTTAGGATTTTTTAAATGGATGTGGATGAATATGTGAGGTATACAATTTACAAATCTCTCTTTCCTCTAGGATAGAAGTGAGAATGCCTTTTGAGACATATCTGGTGTGATGTTTGCCAGTTTTTAATTTTTATTAGAACACAAACTTACCCATTTGGCTATGCATTAAATTGCTAAAATGATTGTTTGGTACTTGAAATACAGTTCTTAGGATCTGCAAAAGCTAAAACATTTACTGTGTAACCCTTAATAGAAAAAAAAATCACTGGCCCCTATTTTTTTCATTTCTTGTAGTTTATTTTATCTATATGTTACAAACATAAAAGCTTATACAGCACTAAATGAGAATAAGAGACAGTCACAAAATGACTCCTGTGGAATACCGTGGACTTGCTTAGCTTTCTCTGACTCTACAACTAAACTTTGGAGCACTGTGTATGTCATGTCATTGCTCAAGTGTATATTTGGTCTTTGAAATGTAGCTACATAAGAGTCACATACAATAGTTTTTTTGTGGAGAACACATCTCATTTTGTATCAAATATACCAGCAAATGGAAAATTTGACATATTTATCTGAAGGGAGAAAAGTTTTGCATGTTTCAACGACATGGAAAGTCTTTATGTGATTCATAAATAAATGTTATAGTAACTACTGTTCTAGAAAAGGAAATTATATATATATACCACAAAAATTATTGAAATAGATGTGTTCAGTATAAGTGTCTACTTATGAAGAGCAAAAGAACAGTTTCTTCCTACACAATGAATAACGATAGTTCGAAAATGGTTTGAAACATTTTTAATAGAACTGTGTTTATTTTTCATTATTTTCTACAGAATGTACTTTACAAAATAAAACCTTTCCTGACCTTCTAAGTAAAAGCACAATAAAACATGGCAAGCAAACAAACACCAGCATAGTCATTTTCTCGTACCTTTAATTTAATGGTAGTCTCTAATTAAATGCAAGGCAGATGAGAAGGTGACTGGAAATTTTCCAATTGCTAAGTATTGCCCAGTACCATATAATTTAGTTAAAGAAGCAAATGATACTAAAAGTTAGTATCTTGCTACATTTGAAAAAATGATAATTTTCAAGAAATGCCTGTCTATTCAATTCAACTGAGTTTGCAAGTTTTGGGGGATTCTTTATATACTAGATGTTAGTCCTTTGTGCAAGGTATAGCTGTCAAATTTTTCCCCAACCTGTAGGTTGTCCCTCCACTCTGTTGGTTCGTTGTTTCCTTTGGTGCTCAGAAACTTTTTATTTGATATGTTCGCATGTGTTGATTCGTGGTACTATTTCTAGTCACATTGTGATTCTGCTTAGAAAATCCTTGCCTATGACTATATCATCAAGAGTTTCACCTATTTTATCTTCAGGCTGATTGTTTCTGTTTTAACGCTGAGATCTTTATTTATTTATTTATTTATTTATTTATTTATTTTCTTTTTGTCGTTTTGAGACCGGGTCTCGCTATGCAGTTGATGCTGCACTTGAGGTTAATTTGTAGCCCAGGCTTGTGTTCAACTTGCAAGGATCCTCCTGCCTCACTCTCCCAAGTGCTGGGATTACAGGCATGTGTCACTGTGCCTGGTTTAACACTGAGAACTTTGATCCATTTGCTTTTAGTTTAGCATATGGGGAGATATATGGGTCTAGATTCAATCTTTTGCATATGTATATACAGTTTTCCCAGCACCATTTATTACAGTGGTTATCTTTCCTCCAGGGTATATTTTTGGTCCTTTTGTGAAGGACCAATACCTGACTTGCCTTGGGCTGTTTCTACTTCCTCTCTTCTGTTCCATTCATCCTCATATTTGGTTTTGTGCCAATACCATGTTGTTTCTATCACCATCCCTTTTAATGTAACTTCAGATTCATGATCGTGATGCCTCCCACTTCACTTTTTTTACTCAGGGCTGCTTTTGTTGTTGTGGTATCTTCTGGTTCCATTTAAATTTTAAGATTGTTTTGGAGAGGAATGATGTTGGTATTTTAAGTGGCGTTTTTTTCATCAGTAGAATCTCTGTCTTTTTTTGTACCAGAAATTGAACTCAAGACCTTGTACTTGCCAGGCAGCTGCTGTGCCACTGAACTATACCCCTGGCCCCAGAATCTCACCATGTAGTTCAGGCTGTCCTTGAAATAATTCACTGTGTAGCCCAGGCTGGCCTCCAACTTGAAGTGATCCTTCCGCTTCAGTCATCAGAGTACTGCGGTTACAGCCATGCACCACCACACCAGACTTTAAATGGGACTGTATAAAAATCTATATATCAGCTTTTGAAGTACAGCCATTTTGGTTATATTGACTGTATTGATTCTGCCTATCCAAGAGCAGAGGATATCTTTCCATTTTGTGATGTCCTCTTTAATCTCTTCATAGTGCATTTTTCATTGTACAGGACTTTCATTCTTCTAGTTAGGTAACTCTGAAATACTAACTTTTATTGATGCTATTATGAAGGGCACTGTTTCCTAATTCCTTTCTCAATTACTTCATTATTAGCATTCAGGAAAACTTGATTTTGTATTTGAGTTGGTATTCTATCACATTGCTGAATTTGGCTTTTAAATCTAGGAGACTACAGTGAAATTCTTTGGGTTGTGTAAGGAAAGGATCCTGTCATCTGTCAATGATGATAATTTGGATTTTTCTTTTCTATACATTTCTCATTTATTTCTTCCTTTCTCTCTCCTGATTCTTTTGGCTAATACTTTGGAGATTATGTTGAACAGGAGCAGTGATAGTGGTTTTTGTTCCTGATTTTGGAGGGAAGATTTTAGATTTTTCCCCGTCCAATATGTTGGCAGTGGGTTTGTCATAAATTGCTTTTATCAGATTGAGATAAGGTCCCTTTATTAACACTTTCTTCTTGATTTTTTACCATGAATGGATGTAGAATTTTGTTAACATTTTTTGTGTCTATTGAGATGGTTATGTATATTTTGCCTTTCTTCTGACAATTTATATTATCTCAGTTTTGGATATGGCCTATATGTCATCAACAAATGAATGGATAAAAGAATATGGTATTTATATACAAGGAAAGACTGTTCTGCCATAAAGACATTCATAGGTAAATGGATGCACTTTCAGATCATAATATTTAGTGAAATAAATCAGACACGTGTGTTTAAATATCACATAGTTTTTCTTGTATGATAAACTCAGAATATAAATAATGAGGAAAATAAAAGAGAATAAAAAGTAGGGAGAGATTTTTAATTGGGTGTCAAAGCAAGAGATACAGAGAAGGGGGAGACTGAGGAGGAAAAGGGGATAAAAAAGGAGAATTAAAGAAAATTGGAGATAGAGATTTTGCTAATGGGAAGGAATCAAGAGATAAATGAGTGGGGAGGGAGGAGAGGGGTGGGGGAGAAAAAGGATTAAGATATTCTCTGTACTTGCATCAACTACGTACAATGAGTATCATCATTATGTACTGCACATATGCCCTGATAAAACTAAGAAGAAAAATAAGTATTTCTCAAACTGATTTTTAGCTATACTTACTAGTCTGGCTAGTTTTTGTTTTTGTTTTCCTCAATGAATTATTATTATTATTTTTTTTTTCCGGTACCGGGGATCGAACTCAGGACCTTGTGCTTGCCAGGCAAGCACTTATGCCACTGAGCTATACCCCCAGCCCCCTCCTCAATGAATTAAATATTTATTTTTAATACAATAAAATTGAAAAAAACATTTAGGAAATTTAAAATAAAAGTATTTCAAAACTTATATTGGTTTTGCCTGTTAAACTTTAAATTCATTCTCTAGTTTGGGTTTCTGTAAACTGTATCAAAAAGCAACAGCCAGGTAAATATTTGAATAGAAAGAAACTGTACTGTATTTTATTCCTTGTACATTTGACAGAGCCAAATTTGATTAATCTTATTTTCCTTTCTGCCCATATCATATTAGATTTATGGGTAAAGGAGAAATTATAAATTTTAAAATATTAATTATATAGATATTGGATTCCACAAATTTAACACAAATCTGAGCTAACTTATAGCAAATAATAATAATAATGATATGTTGCTTATATCTGTTAACTAGTCTGCAAGTAAGTTATATAGGAAAGTAGAAATGTAGTAATACTGTATAATTAAGGATTTGGTAAACATTAAATAATTTTCCCTCATGTATGTTTTGCCCTACATTTCTGGAAAATACCACTTAAAGTTTGAAGTAATTTATGAAATTAAAACGTTATCTTTCAAACCAACTTCATTACCTTTAACTGAATGCATGTGTGCATTTCTTCTTGAATGAATTAACTTTTCATACAAAATAGGAGCAGAAATGGTGTTTTGATGTTTTATGTTAATCTGAGTAAGACAGGATTTATTCAAAATTATCTCCTTGTGCATCAGTATATTTCAAATTGTTAATTTTTTTCCCCTCTATAAGCAAAACTCACCAGGCATGTTCTCTGATGTTCATTGGAAGACTTTTTTCAGGGTTCTGGTAGCAAAAGGATTCTTAAGTCAATGATGGTGTTTCTAAGTCTTAAATTGGTTCACAGTGCAACAATTTACTAAAGTTGTAAAAATAATTTCTACAGATTTCTGCTACAGGTCACCTGATCTATTAATGTGAATGTCTATCCACTTTTCACGAGGAAGCTTATCTAGTCAGTTCAATTCTTTGATGGATCTATAAAGAAAGCTGTCTTGTTGATTTTGTTGTTATAGATTTTGTGAGGATAGAAATAATTTTAAAACCATAAATGTTAGAAGCCAACATGAAATCCGAATTTTTAGAATAACTTACAATTGCAAACATATTTTCAAATTATTTTAGAGTAAAATATATATTCAAGGAAATATGTCTAACATATTCTAAAGATTTTAGTCTTCCCCTTTTTCCTCTTACTAGTGTGCTGTCTCCTTTATCCGGGAACCCTTTATCCTTACATGGATTATTGAATGTAGTAACATACAGTGATCCTGAAGCGTTCCTTTGGCATCCACTCTTTATAGTGACCATTTTCCAGCAAAATGCAGTTTCCTGATGATTTCTAGAATCTGGGCTGGTTTTGACTCTTTGGATTTTAATATTTGAGTCTTTAGTCATATGTTGAACTAGAGTAAAAATGAAAAGGAATATGCTATTTAACAAGACACGATACTTTAATTCATAATGAAACCCCAAACATGTGCCCTAAATTAGATCCATTGAAAATAATATAATCTTAAAAATGATTATAATCAATAAAATACATTTTGGGTTTTAGTATCATTTTATTCCAGAGCAGAGATATATGTTGTGATTAAGAGCTAAAGTCAGCTCAAATTAGTTTTTTTTTTTTTTTTTTGCGGTACTGGGGATCGAACTCAGGACCCTGCGCTTGCTAGGCAGGCGCTTATTCCACTGAGCTATATCCCCAGCCCCTGGAGCAGAGATATATGTAAATAATTCTAAAGGAAATAAAACTTCCTCATGGAAACCAGAACAAATACTGCACATCAAAATTTAAAAACTGATACATCAGGATCAAGTCACTAGGTGGTCCAACAAATGCAACTTACAGGTATCTTCACTTAAAGTCATAATTTGCTTTAAGGTTTTAAAATTGATAATGCTTTACAAGACAAAAATTATTTTTCTCCCAAAGTATAGCCCAGTTGTGGACTACTTCCCTGCTATATGCAGGACTTGGGGTATAGTGATTAATGCTGCCCCCAAAATACCATTTTATATATGATTTATGTAAAATATTGGATATTTTAAGAGCTACTAAAAGTAATTAGCTAGGAAATTATTTCAGTTAAATATTCTTTTACTCAGACAAAGTTATGAGGCACAATAAAGTGTATGTGGGGGATGATAGAGAAATTATAAATTGTAAAACTATGAATGATTTCATGAACATGCTATTGTAGAAGGACTTGGCACAATTTAGATCCAAAATAAATTTAAGGTCAATAAAAATGTAGTGATGTGTTTCTTATATCTTTCAAGTATGTTTTAACTGTATGGTGTGTTAGTGAATAAGAGAATCATCCCTATTTGAACAGACTTAGAAACACAGGCAAAGGTCAAATGTCAAATATAAAATCTTAAAAAGGGAATAATAACAATGCTTTCTTGGGAGAACAAATTCTAGATCTATGTGTATTACCAATAAACTTTAGTTAAACCAATGTCAAGAAATTAGCTTAAAAATTATTCTAGAACAATTAAAACACAGGTCTGCGGAAGCAGCAATCACGGACAGAAGCTGAAGAGAACTCTCCTCAGGAACAAATGCAAGGATAGGGAATGTTCAGTGTTAATTAATGAGCTGCTGGAAGCTCAGTGTGGGCAACTCTGAAAGGCAAAAATTTCAAAACAGACAGAGTTATAGGAAATGATCATATTTGTGAGTTTTATTGTGAGGTGTTGAATTAGAGGGATCATGATGAATGTTAGAGAAAAATCCCCTCAAACTTCCACCAGGGAAAAGAGAAGCGTAATCACTTTAAAAGACATTAGAATATCCCCGAGAGTGTTTTATGTTCTTTCTTGTAGAAACTATCTAAGCAAAAGCTAATCTGCTAAAGGAGAGCTTCTGATTTAACAGAAGAGAAATACCCAACTGCACCCTGCTCTGGGGATCCAGTTCCACTCCGCAGCAGGACATGTAACTAAAAAGCACACGCATTTCACAATTATGTGCAGACCGACCCAAGGACTAAGATCTAATGATGTAATCATGCAATGCTTCACTTACCTCTGCACTTCCCTTATGACTACACTACTAAGCTTTATTTACAGTAGTTCATTTTACCCGCTATATCATTTCTGGCTTTCAAAAACAAAAATGGAAAGACAAATGCTACAAGGTAGAAAATATTGTTTGAAAACACAGAGCAACCATTGAAACCAAAACCAGTCATATCAGGAATTCTGCTACCAACAGGCTAGAATTTTAAAATAACTATGATTAATATGCTAAGATAATGTCTTGGTTATTTTCCCAAAATGAAGGAAGGAAAAGTTTATTTAGCTTAGTTTGTGGAGGTTTTGGTTCATACTTCTCTGTTTCTGAGGCAGAGTGGCTCATGGCAGAGGGCAAACATTTATGGAAGCCGAACACAGCAAAAACTACCAGAAAAAGTGAGAAATGGGGGCAAAGCAGCCTCTTTCTCTCTCTTACATTGTAAACAGGCTACTCCCACCCAGGGGGCGTGTAGCACCCACATAACCTCCATGCCCTCCTCTTCCACAGGCTCAGAATGTATATAAAGTAAGCACCCTGGCAACCTTCTGAGTCACATAGTTAACCTTCTAAATTTCTCAGATTAACACAAAAAGCAGCACCCCTGAAGGGTAAGGGCGTGTCCTTTTTACCCCAAGATGCAGAACTGCTGAGTCACTTAACCAAATCTCTAGACTTCCCAAGTTGACACAATGTATCAACCAAAACAGATAAGTATGATTAATATACTATTGGATGAAATAGATGTTGTATGGCTTGGATCTGAAATTTCCCTCCAGGAATTCACATATTTAAGAGTTGTTCCCCATTGCAGCAAGGTTCAGAAGTCGGAATTTGGAGAACCAATTGGATTGTGAATGTCCTGACTTTAACCAATAAATTAATGCTTTCATTGACTCATAATTTGATGGCCTTATAGTTAAGCTGTTAAGTGGTAGGAAAATTGAAAGTGTGAGCTGATTTTCAGAAGATATGTTACTGGGGACGTGACCTGGAAGTGATATGCCTTGTTCCAAGAACTTTCCTCTCTTTCTGACTCCTGTTTACCATGAAGTGTGCTATGTGTTTCTCTGCCATTATCTTCTTCCCTAGGCCAAGAACCAATAGAGAAAAATGATCATAGACTGAAATATCAGAAGAAGAGTAACAGTGAAGCTTTTTTTTTCAAACTGCTTTTCATTGGTACTTTGTCACACCAGTAACATGCTAATATAGCAGACAAGAATAGACTACTAATGTAAGAAAAGCAGAGTAAAGTCTAAGAAAGAAGCACAAAGTGTTATATATTAAAACAGTGAAATAAAAATATGATTTTATTTATTGGATTCATTAGTATATTGAATATGGATGAAGACATAGCTTTTTCTTTGAAAACCTCAAAGAAATCAATAATCCTCTAACCAAATAAACAAAGGAGAGTGGATATGAATTGCAAGTATAAGAAATGAGAGAGGATATCAATGCCAATCATTAATAGATAATCAATCATTATTCAAAACATCATGTTAAAAAATCTAACATGATTTAGTGGACTAATTCCTTGACAAATTAAATATGACAAAACTCCCACAAGAAGAAATGGAAAATCCAAATCACTTTTGTGACAGTGAAGCTTAGTTGCCAGTTGGTTTGGTGAGGCAGCTACGTGAGTGATTAGTAGACACATTTCTGGTGTGTCTGAGTATAGCATGGAGACGTCCAAGGGTCTCTCTCTAGTTACTATCTCCTCTCTGGCTCTTGCTTCTTGGCTGCCATAAACACTGCAGCTTTCCTAAACATGCTTTCTCCATGATACTTTTGCTTGGCAGCCGGCTGTCTTTGGATTGTATCCTGACCCAAGTAAACTTGCCTTCTTTTAAATAGTGGGTGTCAGATAACTTGCCCACCAACAGGACAGGAGTTTACTACAGGTATTTTTCTATTAAAATTTAATCACTAAGTCATACCCTTTCCAAACAAAAAGTAGTAAGTCCATGTGGATTGAATGGTGAATTCTACTCAAATTAAATAGAGAAATTAAATTTTTACTTTCTTTTCAGTAGATAGGAACAGTTCTAATATTTGGTGACTCATTCTGTATGGCACTAGTGGTGAACCTTCAGCACGCATGCCAAAGCTAGATGTTTGTTATAATTGAAAGGTCTAAAGTGTTCACTATCACTGCTATAGGACAAGCGTGAAGCAAGTATCAAAAATAGAGAAATTATAGCCTAATATGTCATACGAACATGGATGAAAATATTATTAAGTTAAAGCTGATAATATAAAATGTATTATGTGCCCCAAAGAAGTGCAGTTTATCACAGGTACATCTGACTCATTCAGCATTGAAAATCGATTGTTTTAATCTATTATATCAACAGATGATTCAATCACAGCAAAGAAAAAAAGTCATGATTATATCAATACAGATTATATCAATCATATCAATACATATTTTTCTGCCAAACAGAAAAATATGTCTGGCACAATTCAAAAGCATTTCGTGATTAAAAACTCACAGGAATGCAGTGGCAGAGATAAGGATACCTACACAAGCTTGTAGTTAATATAATCATATTTAGAAACTGGAAGTCTTCCTATTAATATAAGGAAGAAGATAAGGATGTGCTTTATCTATAACCCTTTCAATAATATGTTAGATATACTGGCTAATGCAACAAAAAGAAAAATGTACAAGTTGAGAAACAAGAATTAAAACCATGGGGGGCTGGGGATATAGCTCAGTGGAATAAGTGCTTGCCTGGCAAGCGCAAGGTCTTGAGTTCAATCTCCAGTACCGCAAAAACAACAAAACAAAACAAAACAAAAAAACAAAAAAAGAGAACTAAAACCATGTCTGTTCTATATCTTATAATCTGAGCAACTACTTTGAAGGTGACAATACATAATATATGCAATATATTACCCGTTGTTAATTTCCTACTATTTTTTTAAAAATTTCTTATTGGTCTTTTTCTCTTTAAATTAAAAAATAGAAAAAAACTGAACACAAGACATAAACAGGACTTCTAGCTGTGTAACTTAAAATGATGTCTAACCTTTGATGTACACAATTCACAATAACAAGATTTGGAAATACGTGTTATGGAAACAATAAGAAGCGCTAAGCAGTACTCCTGGGCCTGGAAATGGTGGCGAAGTAGAGCCCATTTTTGGAGCTTGAGCAAGACAACAAAACCCCAGAGATAAATACCTGCTACACTAATATGAGTTGTAGAAGTCCCTGAATAATGTTTGACAAAATTTTGCCCTTAAGGCCAACTAATTTATTATCTACCTAAAATTATTTAATCAGGACCATACATAAAATATTTAAGATTATATATTTTCTTTTACAACTCAATAGAGTAACTGTATTTTGATTATTTGTGAGCAGTATTTTGAAATTTGGATTAAATTTGCTTTCAATATCCGAGAGCATTTGCAATTTATACAGTGCATATGAAACTAGTCACAGTAAGAAAATCCTTGTAATTGAGACAGCTCTGGGTTCAATGTTCAGCAAACCTTTGACTTTTATAAAATCAGCACAGTTAATTAAATTCTATAAACTTCTTTTCACATATATTAAATTGCTCCATTGAATTAGTACATACACATCTCTTGAGGGTGATTTCAGGAATCTGTGAGATAATACTGAAAGAAAAATAAAATTTCCAAGTAAAACTAAATATTTTATATCAGATGAATAATGTGTGTGTGTGTGTGTGTGTGTGTGTGTGTGCCATTAATCTTCACACACCCTGAAGAACTATTTTCTACCTTGTGTTTTATTTTCTGGGTAATTTAATGATTCATTATCTTTTACTTCCTAGCTGAAATCTTATCATCTCAATAAAGGCTTCATTGTGTATCATACGTAAATAAATCTCCATAATCTCTCAGTCTTCATTTTAATTTTTAAATTCCTTCTGGCATGGATGCCTACACAAGAATATATATAGTTTATCGTGTTGCATGTCATTAAAGTATCCACCTCCACCTGACAGTCTTCATTGAAGAGTTTCATTAGCCTTGTTCATTTGGAAAATATTGGTTAGAGAAATGGATAAAAGAAGAAATGCTGCTTATCTCATTTGCACACAAGATGATTCCAGCACTGTTTGAGGGTGAGGTAGAAGGATGTAATTTCAAGTCCAGCCGGGGCAACGTGGTGCCTTAGTGAGAAGATATCTCACAATGATTAATTAATAAGTTAAATAATTAATTTAAGTCTAGGATGTAGCTCAATGTATAGGCCCCGGTTAAATCCCCATGACTGCAAGCAAAACAAAATAAAACACAAACAAAAAATAGAGAGAAATTGGTAAACTACCCAGTGCTGCATGCTATATTTTTCTGAGCTGTCCGAAGATTGGCTTGTTTTATTTTAGAGGGTGAGAATTACAGAACCTGAAGTTGGGAACCTGGAGAGCCAGGAAAGCCACTAATATAGTTCAGTCTGAGTCTAAATGCCTGTGAACCAATGTGGTAATTACTAAGGCTAAGCTTTAGTTCAAGTCTGGGTATAAGGTAGGTAAAATCCAAGGCCCCACCACGAAGACACCCAGGAGAGAACAAATTCTTCCTCAACACTTTTGTTCTAGGCACACTGTCAGCAGAAGATGTAATGGGCATATTCACTTTGCAGGGAAGTCTGCTGTATCCTGTCTATCAACTCAAATATAAAGCTAACCCACAAACACATACACAGATACACCAAGAGTGATAAACTTAATATTTGAGCAACCTTCAATCTAGTAAGTGGCATAAAATTAACCATCTCTGGACAGAGGGAATAACATACCATGGATTTTCAATACCTGGAATATTAGTTCTATCTTTCTGCTTTTCTTTTGATGCAGAAACCTCCTGACCTTCTCAAATTTCTTTTAAATATATAAAGCAAATACAAAGGATGCTTGAGTTGTTCAATATTTTCTTATCTGTGAAGTGGTATTCTGTTTGTGAACTGGATTTTCAGAACGATGTTAGTGCATTCTGTCACCATCAAGAATAAATCTTTAAGAAACACATGAACTCTCATTTTGAATATAAAACTAACATGGATGTGGCTAATGTATGTAGTCAGATATTCAAGACTTCTGAATATTTTTCCCTCCCCAAATCAAAACAAATGTTTACTAACCTATTTTAGGATTTACACTGTCAACTGAGTTTAGCAAAGAAGTGCCGTCTTTTTCAAATGCTCTTTAGACTCATTTTGCAAAACGATACAGTATACATCGACCCCAGCTAAAGTAAATGTTTCTATATGGCTCAGTGTCTCTCCCATAAAATGCTCTGAGATCTTGTCCAATGTTACCATGAAAGACAAACACATTAAGTGACACAGTACATATACAAGGTCAAATAAACCAAACAGACCTTCCTAAGTGACTCTGCCTTCAGTCTGCACTGTGATATATGTTCTAAATTAATCCAGCAGTCATGATGTTGTAGGCAGCTGAGTTAAACTGATAAGAACAGATACTACACTTGATCTTAGCCAAAAGGCCGAGAAGCGATAGGCAGCTGAGTTAGAAATACTACAGGCAGTCAGATAGGGCGAGGGCCTCCAAGGGGCCAATATGAGCCCGTATGGAAGACAAGATACCTTCTTGCAAATGGAGACACATTTGCTGAGGGCCAGACCTCAACACAAAAGACTAAATAAAGGCACCCATATACCTCCCTAGGGATGGATGCCAGGGATTTATATTCTGAATAGCTATTGCCCTGAAGAGTCACTGGCCCAATCCTTTACAGGAGAAGCCCCTGTTCTGTATTCATGCTCCCTTGCTGTGTGACTCATTTCCCCATTTGATCCTAATTTAATCAACTTTACCTGAACAATTCTGGTTGGCTGACCACAGTTTTGTCCCACCTCATGCCTACCTTGTGAATTCCCATTTTTCCCTCAATTTGGACCCACCTCACCTTGTGGTTTTGCTATATAAAAATCCTTGAGAAAAGATAGGTTCCCTGGGCAACCCCCTACACACACACCTACAGAAACTTCCTTTCCCTCAATAAATATATTCTGCTCTTAACCTCCGTTGTTCCTAAAATTTATTTTTTGATTTTAAAGAACAGGCCACTTGTCCCAGATGAACTCATCCCAGACATCATTCAGGGTGGGAGTTTCTATTTTCCTAGATCAATGAGAATGGCAATTTCTAATTATTCTCTAAAATGATGGTATGTGACACTGTTTAGTCATGTATATTTTAAAATTATTTTTCATAGTTAGCAAATTCTGTTCAAGCAAATACAAGAACTTGCTGAGCGCTGTGATGGTACGTGATGAAAGCTTCATTGAGTCCCATGAAGGATTTCACAAATCACCCAGACTAGAACCCCAGCTTTGTACTGCCCACGCTGAAATTTTACTTCCCCTTCATTTTCATGTCATTCATTTTGAAGCTCCTTCTTATAATAGAAAATATTTTTTTATAAAAAGAGTAAAATAATCTTGAATGTTTGTCCTGACTTGTGTTTGCTGGGCTCTCTAAGTACAGGTTTGCATATTAATCTCTGGTCTTTCTGGAATTTTATATCATTTTAACTTATACCTAGACAAATTACTGTAACAGTAACTATGGCACAGAGTAGAGTATTAGGCTGGTGTCTTTCACATGTAATATATATGCATAGAATATTATATTATATCTCATTTATGTCCTTGATACTATAAAATATTGTACATATTATGTATGCATATCTGTCTATAATGTAATATTGCATATGCATTTGAAAAAATGTTGAAAAGCAGACTTTGATTCAGTAAGGCTAATGTCTAATATTCTACTTCTGACAAGGTCCATGCACGTGATCCAACTAAGCACCACACTGCCAATTCTAAAGCAGGGCTATAAAATTTTCATGGTTTACATTTTTCTGAGAGGCCTTTAAACTTTTACAAATCTCTTTCCTTGACCATAAAGTGGTTATAATAAAACTGAATCTATTTTAAAATGTTCTTCAGAGGTAATAAAATGTCATTTCCAAATATAATTTGTAAATTATAAAGTTCTATATAAATTGGTGGTACCAATTATTTTGGTTTGGTTGTTTTATTTACTTTAGCATTTACCCATTTCTGTAATCTAATCTATGTCAATTTATTTGCTTCTGGAAAACAATTCAGAATCTATTATTTGGTCTTGGCCAAACTAACTGATCGAATTCTTATGGCTTATAAATCTCATGTCATCCAATATAGATCCATAGGTTCTTATGAATTACCAGTAGAAATTATTGCCAGATGGTATTTTTGGATGATAGTATTAGGTTATCACTGTGTTCGTGTCCCTTAGTGTCATTCTTTGTTCTGAGTAAGTTGTTAGAAAGTTGTTGGGCAAAATGAATGCTACTATCTGAATATCTGATTTCTCCAATATTTGTATGTTAAAGCATTAATCTCCAGGATGATGGCATTAGGCGGTAGGTACTGTGGGAGGTAACTAGTTCACACTGATGTAACCCTCATGAGTAGTCTTAGTGCCTGCATGACGTAGGTGCTACAATGCTCTGCTCCATGTACTGGTTGTAGGTTACAGAAAGGAGGGGTCATCTGTGAACTAGGAAATGGGCCCTTTGTAGACACCAAATCTACTAGAACTTTAGCCTTCATCTCTCCAGCCTTCTGAGTTGTGGGAACTAACATTTTGTCATTTATACCCAATGCAGTCTGTGCCATTTTATTACAACTGTGTGGCTCAACAGAGACAATGTAAATTGAATGTCATTTTGTTCTCATTTAGCAAATATTAACAGATCATGACTAGACTAAATATAGGTGACATGAAAGTAAGTAGACTATGGCCTCTCCTTAAAGGTTCAAATGGGATTGTGATGTATTATTCGTACATTTCATTGCCATATGATGTGAAAACAGCAATATCTATCTATCTGTCATCTATCTATACAAATAGACTTTTAAGGTCATGTAAGAGAAAATTCTTGCATAGTCTCATCACTAGGTTTTCATATAAAAGTCAGACAGATAATAAATGAATATGTGAAATGTGACTAAGCAAATTACTCAAAGGTGATACTAGTTAATCATTTACAAAATAAATAAAAAGCTAAATCAAATTTTTAGTTCCCTTTCACTTCTATAGTTTTATGAATTTTTGAGTTTTCTTTTTTGTTGAGGCATATGAAAATCTTAGATTAATAAAAATTCATAATAAAAGAAATTTAAATTTTAGTTATGATAGAGCTATACTCTAAAAAATTAGCTAATAAGATCGTAAACTTTAAGAGTCAAATAAATGCTAGAAATTGCCAAAGTAGTCCTTTGAGACTGCAGGTAGGAGCAACTGCCTATTTCAGACAAATACAAACTCGGTGTGAAGACACATCCCCATAATACTAGCACTCACGATGCTGAGGAATGGGAATATTGGTATGTCAGTGAACCTGAGCTACTTAGCATATTCAAGGTCACTCTGGATTATATAGTGAGACCCTGACTCAACAATAGCAGCAAAAATTATATATATATATATATATATATATATATATATATATATATATTCAACGCATCACTAGTCGCCACTGACTTATTGATTTGAAGAACTTCATAGAAGAGAATGATGTTAAATCATCTATACTTCAGGGAAAAATGTAAATATGAACGGAAGGTGATCTTCAAAAGAACAAAGTGCTGTTTTCTCTCACCTTACCCAGAGGATTCTGAGCGAGTCAAGAATAGCTCTCTTATGTTTCTCCTGGAAACATTTGCTGGAAAAGGCTGTGTTTCTTTGTTCCTTGTTTTCTTTTTAACTCAGTGGTCTAGTCAGATGTGATAGTTATTTCTGTTTTGTGCTACTGGTTTTAATGCGAAACACGTCTCTTTGGTACTTGAACTCTTCCATGAGAAGTCAGATGCCTCGATCTAGTTGCAGTTCCTCCCTTTAATGTGAGTAATTGAGTTCCCAAAAATAGATCTGAGATGAGAATATACCTGGTTTTTATGTAAACTGAAGCTTCTATTTCCTTTTCACTTGTCACTATGTTTTTTTTTTTTTAGCAAGAAAAGTAAATGACAATTTCTTTTAATGTTAGGTTAATTTTGGAGATATACTTGCCACACAAGTTTTACAACTTTTTCTTAAAGGGATCCTATTAATGTTTTAGATCAAAACATTTAAAAGTGTTTGTACTGATAAGCATAATTCCTTCTTCAAGGGAATTAGCTTTTATAGTTGACCTAGCAACAAGATACCATATTAATTGTTTTTCATGAGGGTTGTTAATCATAACGGTGACAATTCCACACAATGAACCCACCAGTAATTGAATATCACCTCTCACTTTAAGTATAATTTAAATCACCCAGCATGTTTAAGTGCTGCTGACGGAAGAGTTTCTAAGTGGTTGGAGATGATCCATAAGCTAATTGCTAAGCAGGGGTGGCATTTTCATTTATTATAGACCACTCAACCATTAATTGTGTATGGTGATACAGTTCACTAGAGTTTCTCATTGAACAACTTGCAAAGGTTAACAGGAGCCAAGTTGAAAAGAAATCAAATATAAGGAAGGAACATGGATCCTATCTGTTGTCACTGCCTGTGAACAATAGCAGATTTTAAACCGTGGATGCCAGGCAATATGTTTATAAGCACAAAATATTTATTGGATTAATTCTTGTGGAATTGTAGAGTACACACAAATTCTTTAAGATTAAAATTTTTATCAATTGTTGCTATGTATTTTTCAACAGAGAGTTTGAATATTTTAACAAACACCTTTGAAGAAAGATGCACATTTAGTGTTTAGGTATTTCAGAAGCAAATATACTCAGTAATTAATTCTTAGAAGAGGAACTGTATGTGATTCTCAAGTATTTTGACATTCTTGTTACTTAGTTAATCCTAAAGTACATAATACATGGAATGGGCCTAATTCCAAAGCCCTCACCCCATTTATTCCCTTGCAATTAATCACATTGACTTGAGAATAAAAACATGAACACTTTTTGTGAGGATCTGACATGTAATAAATCATTAGGAGTCCACTAGTTACAAGATTGCACTATGGGTGGATTTCGCTTAGCCGCAATTGTGCTTGTGAAAAAATCTAAATTGTGATTATTTCTTATTGAAAAAAATGTGCACATAGACTTGTCTTAGAGAAAATTTTGATATTAGCTTGAATTTATTTTATTATTTATATATTTATACGTTATTTTATTCACTTTTATGTATCTACTACTGAGAGCAGTCTGTTGACATTGGAAATTAGAACTATAGACTTTTGTCTATGATCAGAGAAGCGTTGCTTGATATATGTTGAAGGTATTTTATTTGGTGCTTATACTTTCATGGTGATTATATATTCTTTTTTTTTTTTTTTTGCGGTACTGGGGATCGAACTCAGGACCCTGCGCTTGCTAGGCAAGTGCTTATTCCACTGAGCTATATCCCCAGCCCCTGATTATGTATTCTTGATTTGTATTTCCTTTACTGATAATGTTCCTTTCGTCTAATGTAAAGGCTCCTTATAGATTTCCTAATTTTATAATAGGGCTGTAGCATTCTTTGTGCTGCCTTTACTTGATACATCTCACCTGTATGTTTGGTTTACAGAATTATGAATTCTTTGTTTAAAAATATTTTTAAAAAATCATATTATCAGATGTTATTTGATATACCTCACGTTCAATATCTGCATTTTTACACTGAGTTTAGTACATTTTACTTTCTTATATACAACATGTTTGATATTTCAGCTGTCTGATGTCGTTTTCTCTTATTATTAAAATTATTGTTACAATCTTTTTGTGTCTTTATTTTTTTCATCCTTCACTCAGATCTGTACATTCAAATTTTGTTTTTAAGATAGTATCTCAAATTAGCATGATATACTTGTTGTAAAATGCATAGTGAAATTCCTTCCTTATTTCTTATATTTTATCTGTATTTATATCTGTTCAGTAAGTATACTCTGCTCTGACTTGCTCCTGTTCTTGCCCAAAATCTAATTTAGACTTACTGCATTCTCCCCAAATCACGTGTTGAGGTACTAAAGCAAAATGTGTTAGCATTTGGAGGTGAAGCCTTTGATAGCTAACTGGATTTAGGTGCATTCTTGAGGATGTATTTCTCAGGATAGAATTGGTTTCCTTGTACAAAGAGATGCAAATCCACTCTCTCTTGGTATACGAGGATATAACAAGGTTGTCATCTGAAAATAAAAACAGGGACCGCACCAGACTGTAACAAGCAGCATTTTGATCTTAGACTTTTCCAGTCTTTATAACTGAGAACAGCTCTAAAACCACGTGGTTTAAACTGCTCGGGCTTTATTATTAATTTTAACAGCCTAAGCTGACCTTTAAAAATCCTTAGTCCAGTACACGGTTATCATATGGAATGTATCATTAGTGTCTTTATGTTTATATTACCATTTTACTTAGTGCCTATAATTAGAAGCATATTGATATAGTTCAATATATTTTATTTAAGTATTTTCTGCCTTATATTTCTTGAGTATCTGCTTATCCAAAGAGTAGCAAATTTTGTTTAATCATCTGGGTGAGTATAAGACACTCTTACATTCTCTCCTCTTTTTCAGTATTCTTTTCTCCAAGTATATTTTCAAAAGGATTCATCAAATACAATCCCAAAGTTAATTTGACTTTAACATACCTGTTTTACTTTCAGATTTACCACAACTTTACTATATATAAAATTATTGTTTTACAGTTTTTTCTTTAACATTTTGAAAATATAACTCCACTGTCTTTTTTTATTTAATATTTTGCTAAGAACATTTTCTCTTGGTATTAGTTACTTCTTTCTCATTGTTGAGACAAAATACTTGACCCACAAAGTTTAGGGAGGAAAGGGTTAGTTAGCTCACAGTTTGAAGGGGTGTCTATGCATAGTTGGCTGGCTCCTAGGCAGGGTGCAACGATGGACAGGAATTGCGGAGAACAGTTCATTGCAGGTAGAAAGGGCAGTACTCACACCCAGTGTGGGCCTCCCCATTATCTACACCCAGAACTATGCTATATCAACCAGTGCACTAATTTAGTAAGGACACACCCTTGATCCCAGCACCACACACTTAATCCCAAAACCATGCACTGTACATTCAGCCACTTCAGAAAAGCTCCACCTACGGCCACATGAGGTATTGAGGAGACAGCTATACACATGCCGTAACAACATCTAATATACGATTTTTAACTTGTGCAAAGCTTTGAAATTCTATGATTGTCTTTCACATTTTTTAGTTGAACCGTATTTTTTAACTGTTAATTCTTTCTTATGTTCGCTGTTTACCATGCCATTACACTTTACCATATAAAGCCTAACACTTTTCTCTTTTTATGGTAATTCTTTTTCCTAGTTCTTCAACTATATGTGCTTCAATACAAACACACTATTTTTTAACCTTTCAATGAATAAATTTATATTTATTCTGTAGCTCCTTAACTTGCATTTACATTTTACCTGAATAATTCACTTCAGAATAATAATGTAGCAAATACTGAATAACGTCCATCTAACAGAAATGTATGTTTCACAGTTTTAGAGTTTAGGAATTTTCAGATCAAGGTTTCAGTACATTTGATGTCTCATGAGGGCTTTCTGATTCCAACATGGTTGAGACTTGTCTTAGTTACTTTCTCATTCCTGGGAGAAATGACTGGTTCACAGTTTGTACAAGTTTCAGTACACAGTCTACTGGCTTTAGGCCCAGGCAGTACAACAGAAGGGCACAGTGGCTCGTGGTATGGCAGCCTGGACTCATTCTTGCCCTTTTTATTTTTCCAGGCTGAAGCCAATTAATTGGTGGCACCCATATCCAGGGTGGGTCTTCCCTCTACAATAAATCTAACACCCACACCCAAAGCTACGTTAACTAGTCATTGGACTAATCCAGTATCCCAGACCTATGATCTAGTCACTACCCAAAACCCCACCTATGCCCATATGAGGCTTTAGGGGGACATATAGATATAGGCCAGGCAGGGTGTGAATTCCAAAACAATTTTTGGAAACATGTAACTTCAATCCACAGCAAACTTTTAATCCATTCCTAATACTTTGTTATTCAATACATAGACTCATATTCTGGCTCACTGGCTTACTGTTTAAATGCATCAACTTTACTCTTAGACCGGTTCTTTGAGTTTATCTTGAAAGTATTATGCCATAATTTTGCTTTTATTGGCACATTTCAAAATTATTAAATTCAACTGCACCATTAATTGCCATCTCATTTAAGTAAAAGTTCTTTGCATGGCCAAGAAAGAGAGAGGCGGTAGTGCACACCGCACGACATTGAGAACAGTGGAATATATTTAAGAGAATCAAGCTTTAGCTTTAGACAAGGGCAATATCATAACTATATATTATGCTAATTCATTACGTTGTGCAAAATTCTCCACTTTACTTAGTATTTTTGCATGTTGAATAGGATTATTAATAGTTGATGTCTTATTGGATTATAGAAAATATATGAGCTAATGTAATACAGCACATAAATAATACATGACTCCAAAGACTCTATATACTATGAGAACTGTATCTATAGCTGTTTTTCTGATTAATTGCTCTTATCCAAAGCCTCATGAAATTTCTTTTATTTCGAGAAGATGGAAAATGTTTATATTACGGAGTAAGCTGCTGGATTAAATTTCCAAAATTCCAGGAAGACCAGAGATTGTATTTTCTCTTGGTATTTGCATTTCAAAGAGCAATTAACAGGCAAACTAGGCACATCCCTTGATACACATAGCAGAGGAGGAATGGGTTACCTGCTTCTAGAGAGGTTTTATTTTCCAGTGAGCCAAAGAAAGAAGCAGACTTTTGAGGGAAGAAGAGGAACAGCTACCTATATTTAGTCACAACCAAAGTAAAATAATATTTTCTCATTCCTCATATATGAGCTCAGCACAAACAGGAATATTAACCCGTTGTCTTGTAACTGTAGGAGTAAGAATTTGGGCAAAGGGAAGGCAATGAGTGGTGGAGGGAAGTAATATTTATTGCAATTAACATAGCTGAAGTACAGTATACCTGACTCAGAGAATTTGTATGTATTTGCTTGTACCTAGATGTTGCCCCAAAGTGTCGTGAACCCATAGGCAGGACTTTCTAGAACTGGCTGGATCTAGGGCATGTGATGCCAGGACTAAAGCTGTATTGCACCAAATTAGTCCCATGACAGGTTTGGTATAATTCTGGTTGTGAATAATGGGTAGCCCACTCTGAGAGTAGGGACACCTATCAATAAGTTTATTGCCTGGATGGACTATAAGTGAAAAAGAAGGAAGACAGGCTTGCTACTGGCTGTTGCTGTCTTTTTGCTGCCATACCATGAACTGTTTCTCTTCTGTGCCACCCATCTGCCATGTGCCACCCTGCCTTGGAGCCAGCCAGCTATGGACTGAAACCTCTGCAAGCTGTGAGCCAAAATAAACTTTTCCTCCTTTACCTTTGGGTGTCAGATATTTTGTCTCAGTGAGGAGCAAAGTAACTAAGAGAGTATTCAAGGTGAAATTAATAAAGGTGAATATTACAAGCTCAGAAAGAGATATGGTGAAACATCTGCTGAGAATTCATACTTTTTTTTTACTGTTGTACAATTCACAGTACTATAAGCTGTATTCAAATAGGAGACAGTCTCAAAATCTCAAAGGATTAGCAATTTAAGTGTCATTTTTTCTTCAAAATATTTTTGTTTTTTTGCTATCAAACATTTTTGAAAGTGCTTTTCCTGCAGAGATTCATGCTGCATTGTCAGGAAAACTTAGCATTTTTTCATAATGATGAGACAAAATAAAAGTTCCTTTGCATCCTGTGATCCTATGCTTCCCCATAAATTATAGGTTAATTCTGTTCATAATAAATTAGGCAAAATAAGGTACATGATCCCGCAATGAGACTGAGAAGTGAAAACTAGCAATTTGTTCTAAAATTTTTCTATGTAAAATTTTAAAGCAATAAACCACAGAATTATGTACAAAAATAATGTGGGGGGATAAGACTGAAAAACTTCATCAGTGACACATAATAATGACAAATATGTCAAGTGAGTAAAAAGAGTAACCCACTTTTATAACTAAGGAATACATGCATAGCACAAGAATGAGTGGTACGTTACCTTAAATGAAATATAAGGTTTACGTGCAGAAGTGAAGATCAGAATGATCACACCTTGTGAGTGATAAAACAGCAGTTACTGAAATAGAATTCCCTAAGTCTGTTGAGGCTGCTATAGAAATACTCCATAGACTAGGTTACTTACAAACAATGTAAATTTATTTCACATAGTAATTCAGACTGAGAAGTTCAGGATCAAATTGTTGGTAGATTTGCTATCTAGTGAAGACCTACTTATGTTTTCATAGTACATGCTTATAGTACATAATGTTTACATTCCTTGGGAGAATTGGTAAAGGTACATAATATATCGTAATTCCTTTCTCGTCCTCTTTCTCTGCCCCACCATGCATCCCTTCTATCCATTGCTTTATGTGCAAATTTCCTTCGAAACATTATGTGAACTGTAAAAACTCTACCTAAATGAATTGATCTATGTGAGAATTATGCAAACTATACGCACCTCTATGATCTGACATCAGGAAAGCTGCCCTGATTGGGCAGCTTGTGGACCCCCTTTCATTTTCTGTATATGCTTGCAATACATAATGTTGACACTCCTTGTATGCGGCTGGTACCTGTGCATAACACATTTAGGGAGAGGCAGGGAGTGACATGGGATGAAAGAAAGAGCTTCTTTTTGGGGTTTTGGTAAAGACCACAGATGATGTCTTATTACTGTGTCCTCACATGATGGAAAAGAGTAAGGGTCTTTCAGGAGCTTCTTTATAAGGACATCATTCCCAGTCATGGCAGCTTTCCTATCTCAGATTACTTCCAAAGCTAATAGTATCACTTTGTAATGAGACGGTACCACTTTGAGGGTTAAAATGTTAACATAAGAATTTACAGAGAAGTATGAACTCTCAGATAACAGAAAGGGTGGAAAATTCTAATCTACACCCATGAAAAGAGGTATTGGCAGATTGTAGATGTGCACATAGTTTGCATAATTCTCACATAGATCAATTCATCTGGGTATAGTTTTTATTGTTCACATAATGTTTCTAAAGAAATTTTCACAGAAGCCAATGTAGAAACTGCATTTTGTTAAAACATTTCCCTACTGTATCAGTCAATGTAGAACAAATTTTCATTTCCAAAACAAGCATTATGGCATAACCAACTGTAGTTGGAAATGAGCAACTAGGTATTGTTACTATAAGTACAGACTATAAAACTATTCTGTAAGTGTTTACATGGTTTAAATCTTAACAAAATATTTTATTTCCTATCAGTACTATTTTTGTTGAATCATCCTACAATATTTTAACATCCCACTAGCAAAGAATTTTCAGAAAAACATTAATTAAATCTATGATCATATGTTTTCTGTTACACTGGACACTCATTTAATTTAATCAGATTGGTCTGTTCTTAGAGTTCTAATAGTAATTAGTAAAATTAAATAAGATTGGTACAATTTCTGAAACTTTATGATATTGAGACATAAACTACTGATGATTATAAGCATGAGATTTATTTGATTTAGGAAATGCTTCTTTCTTCAGAACCTGACCATTAACAAGAACAAGGAAGACAACCACAGCAAGCTCTCTAAACCTTAAATAAGCTGGATTTATTCTCTTCACTTCATATGAAAATATTTTTGTCTTTATTGTATATTTTTCATTTCATGGATCTATTGTATATATTTCATTTCATGGATTTAAGCTACTGGTTAAATGTGGACTTCACTGGCTTTAGAACCACCCAGCCACCCAGAGAAGTGCCCCTCTGTACCATATTGAAAGGTGAGTCATACAGACACGATCCTCAGGTCTATGCTCAGTCCTGCACCCCTTTCTCTCTGGCGGTATTCCTCTTCTCTGGTTCCAGGCTGCTGTGAACTCCACCGGGTGCTTTTGTCACAATATTCCTACCTCAGAGTCAGTCAACAATGCACTGAACCTTCTAAAGCCATGAACAAACTTAAACCTCTCCCCTTTAAGTCTTATATTTCTGGTATGTGGCCCCATTGATAAAAAATTGATTAATGTGACTCTCCCAAAAGATGCCAGTGATATCCACGCTGGATTACAGTGCCTTGTATGTATGTGTGTGTCTTTGTGAAGTTAAGCCCTTGGTTCACCAAGGGAACTATGAATAGTGTGAGGAAGATAAAATAACATCTAACTGGGAAAAGCTGTAGATACTAATTATTTTTCTTAAGGTTATCCTTCAATATATGGTTAAGGTAATAACCATATATTACCTTAATCTGACTCACTCCCAACCCTCCAGTTATGGATCTTTGTAAAATCCACTGAAGTACTTGCTTTTCCACCGGCAAAAATCTCATGTTACAGTGCGGTTTCACTTATCTGTTATATACAAATTGTTACTGTGTCCTTAGCCTTTGCATTCCTTTTAGTCCTTATATTTTTTCCCTCTTGAAATATATCACTCGGCCTTCTTCACCCTTTCTGTCACTTCAAGCTTATTACCTCTATTCCATAAATTACCGATCTCCATTAAAAATCGTGTAGCTATTTACTGTCCTTCATTCCACTGTCATTCAGAAGTACAATCTCTTAGCACCCAAATCATTAATTCTCTCTCTATTGTTGTGTCCTAATTCCCAATTACTTTAATATTCATCTTGAGGACACAAATGGTATGTTGCCCTCCCAGGTTCTTTGCCTTGAACTCACTCAGTTGGACAGCCCATTGTCACACTTAGCTGGACATTCTTACCTGCTGTACCAATCATCTGGATTCACTTTCACACGTACCCGAGGCAAGGCAACTCACTGAGAGGCAGTAATTATATAGGCTCATGTTTCTTTATGTCTCTGTCCACGACACTCTGGACACTTTGGTTTGAGAGTTCCTGGGACGTGGAGCCAGCACATCACAATGGGTATACGAGATGTCCATAGCAAAACCGTTCAACTTATGTTCAACATGTGAAAGAGAATAGAAAGAAATTGAGGTTCCACACATCCATTTAAGTCATGCCTCTGATGACCTAAAATCTCTCCTTAAGACTTTCTCCTTAAAGTTTTTACCTCCTGCAAATGTTACCAACCTGGGGGCCAAACTTTTAACACACAGTCCTTTGAGAGACATTCCAGCCCAAACCACAGCTCCTACTGAACTGCGGATTCCACGTTCCAGTTCTCACTTCTGTTTATTCCTTCTGATTTCTTGCCTCCCTCACATAAGTCTTCTGGGAACCACACCACAATGGCTATATCCAATGCTCTTACCAGCCCTTATGGGCATAAGTATCGCAGACAACAACTTTTATTATGAAATTGTGCTCATAAATTAAGCAATATCAAACTGCATGAAATGCTTTGAATTTGAAACTGCAAACGTTAAGGGAGACTTCAGCGTGACTCTCTAGTTTTATGCCCTCGTAATTTTATTTGTCATTTGACAACATGTTGCCTCTTCAATGTCAAGCATTCAAACCAGCTTTTGCAGAAATGAAATAGGTGCTTGCAAAAGCCTTTCCCTTCAGCTGGCTGTAAGCATAAAGTAGAATCTTTAAAGTTTCTGAGATTAAGGGGCAAGAAATAAATTGCTTTAGGTAGTTATACATGAACACAGATTTTGCATCACTTTTGGGTTAATATAGTTAAGAACGTTTGTTCCTTGTCCATTTCTTAAATGGAGTGTTTTTAAAACTGAGCTAGGTCCCTGTTGAAGTCTGTGCAGTTACATATTGTACAAGAACTGTGTCTAAGGAACGTTTTGGAGAGATATAGACAGTAGGTTGCCTTTATCTGGTTTTTAAAATTCTAGTGTTTGCAATTCATGCAGTTTACAATCGCCTCGGGAAGTGGTTACATGTACATAGGTTATAGTTTGTATCTGGATGTCACCCCAAAGCCTCACGCAGGTTTAGGTGGGGCTTTTTCAGAGGCGGCTGAACCTAGTCTGTGAGTGATTCATGGCTCAGTGCTAGGCCTAAGGGTGCTGGGTTATAGGCAGGTGATTGCCAGGTCAGCCCACCAATCAGCTTGGCCTCACTCCATCCTAGCTGTCTGGATAAGACAAAAGGGGCAGAAAGAGGCTTGTTCCACCATTTTGCTCTTAGTTTTCTCTCGTGCTGCCATGAACTGTTGCCTCTCTGCAGTCTGCCGCCTTGCTTTGGAGCCAGCTGGTTATGGACCTGAGCCTCTACCAAATGTGAGCTAAATAAGCCTTTTCCCTTTTTAACTATGGGTGTCAAGTATTTTGTCTGGGCAATGAGAGAATAGCAACTCAGCCAAGTCAGCATAGCTTGTTATTCAGCCCCCTTCCCTCGCCATTCCCTCCCCTTCTCCTCTGTTTCCCTATTAGCCTTTCCATACTGGTTGATATCACTGGTCTTCAGTCATGTTATGGCATAGAACGTTTACCCTGACTGGAGTGATTCAGATCCTGTACACGGCACGTCTTTGTTCCTTTCATTTCTTTTTTCCTCCCCGTCTCCTTTCTCCTTTTCCTCAGGAACCACTTCATTAGTGGGCAACATCTGTCCCCTTGTCCCTTTCTGTCCTTCCTTTCTCTTTGTACTTTGCCTCACTCGTCTGAGAGACACCACATTATACACAAGCTTATCTATCTGATTTATTGTATTCAACATTATAATTTCCAGGTGCATCCATTTTCCCACAAATGCCTCAAATTTGTCATTCTTTATATCTGAGCATTGTTTCATTATGTGTAGGTACCACATTTTGTTTATTCAATCAGCTGTTGATGGGTAAACAGACTCCCACTTCCAAGAGTTAGGTGTTACAAATTTTGCTGCTATAAATATTGGTATGCAAGTATTTCTATAGTATGATTATGTAAGATTTTGGGGGAAGATATCTAGAAGAGGGATAGTTGGATCATATGGAATTTCTAATTTAAATTCTTTGAGAAATTTCTATATTGATTTCCATAATGGTTTTACTAGGTTGCATTCCCACCAAAAATTAAGGAGGGTTTCTTTTTCAGCACAGCCATGCCAGTATTTGTTATTGTTTGATCTAATGATTGTCCCTCTATCAGAGTAAGATGGAACCTTCGCTTTGTTTTAATTGTCATAGCTCTAGTGGCCAGAGGGGATGAGCATTTTTTCATATATTTGTTGACCATTTGTATGTCTTCCTCTGTGAAGTGTTTTTTCATTTCTCTTGCCCCTTTCCTGACAGTAGGTTATCTTAAACAAGATTAGTCAATTTGTAAGTAAGCAAGAGCCTTTGTTTGGCTAAACCTTTGATACCTGTTTTGTTTCTCTAAAATGTTTGCATTGAAATGTCAAAGTTTAAGCTATCATTTTCAAGTCTTCACTGTTATCTGGTAGTATTATTTTTGTGTTTGTCTTAGCTACTCTTCTTGATGAGATAAAATACTTAACACTTAAAGTTAATGGAGAAAAGTTTTATTGCAGTTCAGTTTGTTGAGGTTTTAGCTCATAGTTGGCAGGCTCCAAGGAAGGATGGCATGGTAGAGGTGCATTACAGAGATGAAACAATACATGACAGGCAGACAAAAGTGGGGGGGGGCAACAAGAGCTTGTCTTTGCCTTGGAACCCATCCAGGCTACAAGGCTTTGGGGTGGCATGAACCACATATGCAGTGTGAATTCTGCCTTCAGTAAATCCTTTCAGACACACCCAGAACTATATGAATTCCAATCAGTGACTACTTTAATACATGAAACACTTAATCCCAGTATCACATACCTGTAAACCAGACAACTCTGAAAAATCTCATCTATGAGCACTGGAAGCTTCAGAGGCATCTAAGTTAAAATCATAACAGTATCTCACAGCTAAAATAAGAAATTTAACCAAAGAGAATTCATGTGTATTCTTAAAACTTTCCTAGACTATTTTCCACCTCTTTTGTACCTGACTCTATACCTTCGCACATAGGTTTTCTCTCTGATAAGATAATCAAAGAGTCCACATCTGTTTTTTAGGCACACGATCAGATTCCATACTTCATAGCTGGCATCTTACTCTCACAATTAGCAATCACTTCCTTCCGGTCCACTTGCTCTACTCAGCACTCACTGCATTTCCATCTTCTTTGGAAGATCTCATCTTTTAATTTGATAAATGATAGATACTTCAGTAGCCAATGTTTTGATATCTTACTTTTAGTTTATCACACTTCCCAGGTGATCTCTCCTAAAACTATGCCCATACATATCCTGTATTTTCAGACAGATAAATAAGTAAATGTATACTTATAAACAACTGTGGTCAGACTTTTTGCGTGAAATCTAGTTTTATATATCTTACTACAGGTATTCAACATAGGGCTAGTAATCAAACAACTGAGAACATTGAATACATTACAATTTTTAGGAGGTGTTATAACGTTATTGATCTATTTTTTAGAATTATTATATGGTGATTTATGATATTAACATTAGAGAAAATGGAAGGAGGACATAGGGAATGTTTATTCATAATTTTTATAGTTTCTCTGCAAGTCTAAAGCTCAAAATAAAAGTTTAAAATTTAAAGAATTGGATAAATTAGGAAGCACCTTGTGAACTGACAACATTCTGTGAGATCTTAGAAAAACTAGAGGAAATATTATGGTAAAATAATAGTAGGTTTTTCTGACAGTGAGAAAAAGTATACAAAACCAACATACACTGACACATGCTTAAATACAGAATTGGCTATGTTTAAAGAAGAGAAATATTTTGTGGATTTCCTGGTGTAAATGTAGTGTATGCTTTTTTAAGAAAGCGATGTGTTCAATTGAGACTATATTATATTGAAAAGGAGACCAGCAAAAGTTTTGCTTGTCCGTGTATGCCAGTCTAGAGAAGACCCCCAGGAGCTGTCCATTATCCTCACTCTAAACAAGCCTCCACTGAGTGTGTGGTGAATTTCAGATCCTCAAGTTTTTCAAGTTTGCAATCTTTGCAACTCCATGAGTTCCCCTGATATTGTGTTTACCATATCTGCTCTTAACGTCAACGAAATTAATTTCTGTCATCATCCCTTTGATTTTCACATCCAGTGGTAGTAGATACTTCATCACTAAGAAACATTTTTTTCCTTTATTTTATGCTATTAAACTTAATTGGCAGTTTCATGTATGCGTTTGACTGTTTTGTAACCCATTGTTCCTTGACCTTTATTTAATCTTTGATTGTTTTTGTGAGTATAATGTAAACACAATGATAACAGCCCTTCAATTATGCACTCTTAACTATAGATTGGGTTTCCTCTCTGAAATAATACAGAGAAAACTTGCGGGTGAAATTGTTGGAGCACATTAGGCACAATAACACTCTTCAAATACCAGGAAGCTCTAAATAGCTTCCACTCTAAGTAAATGTGACAGATTATTATGATGTTATTAGCACGCTATTAAATTTTTGAATTACACAACTTCCTAGAAGACAAAGGCTTCTAGGAAAATACTAATAGTGAAGAACAATCTTTTATGGTAAATCACTCAGACTCTTGCTACATAGTTTATCCCAATTTGAAAATATCTTAGATAAAGGTGTCTAGTTTACACATGAACAAGAAGTATAACATATTTCAGATATAGATACATTTAATCTAAAAATTAAATTAATAGATCAAACATTGACATACCAAAATACATGTCAACTGTAAGCTTGAAGGCATAATAGGCATTTATCAATCAGTCCCTACTGATCTAGAAAAACAATATGCAAATATTTTTAAAGGGAAATTTTAAAGTTATCAGTACCAACATTGCTACATGGTGGCTCATATAATATAAATTACAGAGTTAAATATTCAAATATATTAATGATGAAAAATAAAACACTACACTTTGAAAAAAATTACTTTATAATATTGTGAAAGATGATAAGATTCAAAGTCTTTCATCTAATCTTCTGTGATTTTCTTTTCCTTGATAAATAGCTGGGTGATATATTAATAAACATTTAAAAAGTTTCTTTATCTCTAGTAAGTTAAATATTTCTATAAAATTATATATGCAGCAATAGAAGGAATTACTTGATTTTGTGAAATATACATTGAGGAATTATAGATTTATCATTTCCTTAGAACTAAAGTTGATTCAGATACTAACCAAAGACATAGCACCTTCCACACCTGGGCACCTTTATGTTTTAAGATAGGATATTCACATGCTGTGAATCACTGATATACTATAGGTTTTCTTTGTCTTTGGAGAGTATTTTGTCAAGTTTTACTTCATTATTTGACTATGGATCTAATTGTGTTCCTTAATTTAAAGTCTTCAATTCTTTATATCATAAATAAACAAAATAACTAGCATGTAAAAATGCTGACATTTTTATTCATTAAGTTATTTCAAACATTGTCAGCGTTCAAACATATATATAAAGAAAGGAATGCATAGTCCTTTCTGTTAATACGGCATGTAGTTAACTAGATTATCCACTACAGTGAAATAATTAATTCTGAGGAATATATTGCCTCAGAATCATGAGTTGCCTGATAAGAACATCAGATAGGGCTGGGGATATAGCTCAGTGGAATAAGCGCCTGCCTAGCAAGCGCAGGGTCCTGAGTTCGATCCCCAGTACCGCCAAAAAAAAAAAAAAAAAAAAAGAACATCAGATATTTTCAGGGCAGACCTGAGCAGAGCAGCAAGGATAATCAGTATATTAGAGTGTTTTCCTGCAGCCAGATTTACTTGGAAGCAGGAGATTCAGGTGGAGCAA
Source organism: Dinomys branickii (assembly GCA_004027595.1). Taxonomy (NCBI): domain Eukaryota; kingdom Metazoa; phylum Chordata; class Mammalia; order Rodentia; family Dinomyidae; genus Dinomys; species Dinomys branickii. The sequence goes on from PVLD010002135.1 coordinate 43,627, forward strand.
ACTCGCTGGGCAATTACAAGCAGGTGTGAGTTGTCAATCACAGATATGCAGGACGCAGGCACAGAATACATTTTCCAAGCCTTGAATCTGGAACCAATCAGATACAGTAGTTCTACCTTCAACTCTTTTGGCTCAACATCTAGCAGCTTTATAATAGAATAGCCTTGATGTGACATCAGATTGAAGAATGAGAGACACAAACAACATCCACTGTTAACCTCTGGCCACTGTGGTGTTCTCTGCGTGGTCCCCTCTCACTCTAAAGTGCACTTCTTCTCTTACTTTACTAGAAGCAAAATGTCACCACCTTTTCTTGCACTTCTTGTCTCTTTGTTCACAGCACCAAGAACATGAACAAGCTTCCTAAAAAGAGTTTACAGGATGCAAGTTGGTGAAAACCTGAGATCTCACAAACCCCATGAAATACAGGTTAATTAAGGCCTCAGGAAGTAAGGCCCAGGTACCAAATGTCCACATGAGATATCAGGGAGTTGCTCACTATGTAAATCAGAAGCTTAAATTTGAGGGAAAATATAACACACCCTCTTTGGGTGCTGCTTGGGAAATTATTTCAGTTGTAACTGCTGCCAATTGGAAAATAATAGTAATAAGGAAAATATGTTTAAAAAAGTCATGGAAAGTATATGTCTGTGCTATGGTTTGGATATGGCTCTACAGAATACCCCTAGCTTTGTGTTGTGACTTGTAATTTAAATAAGAAGGTGAAAATTTTCCCTGACTTTGGTGTTTACATTCGTCTCAGTGGGGAGAGGATTAGGGTTGGATAAAGTCAGTGAGGTGGACCTTTCGTAATTGGATACTGGTTGCCTTAAAGAAACGAGGGAGCGCAAAAGAAGAGAAATCCAAAATCCTTCTGTTTCCTGCCATGCGATGCTTTACAGGCCTGGAGACTGTCCAGCAAGAAGCCCATTACCAGATGGCTCTCCTCGACCTTGAACTTCTGGAACCCTGAGCCAAGGCGAACCTATCTCCTTTGTAACTTTCCCAAGTCTCTGGCTTTGTGTTACTGGCAGCAGCAAATGAGTCAATGCAGTTCACAGATTTCTTCCAATGGTGTTCTGTAGCAAAAATTCAGGACATTTGAAGGGACAAGAAGCCAAAAATCAAGAAAATCTTGCAGGGAATGTCTAGGCATAAGGTAGATATGGCCCCAAAGGAACCTATATAAAGACTGTGAAGTGTTTCTAAAGTAAATTTCCAAGGAAAACAGTAAGTTATATTCAAAATATCTCCTGAAAAATGTAAAAATGGTAACACAAGCTAGAAATAGCACAAATGAACACAAGAATATTCTATTACTAGTATGTAAATAGACAAAGATGAAATGAACATAATTACATGTTTAAAGCTTAAATTTATAAACAATACAAAGAAAAAAGAAAATAATATGATGACTCAATTTAAATTATAGCTAGTAGTTTGTACCTTATATAAAATTAAGCAAGCTTATATATGACTTAAGCAAGAATTAATGAGATAGACTGTAGGATAAAGGTTCATTAGGTCCTGGGAGAAAACTGCATCATACAGAAGTCTTCAAAGTCACCTTATCTATTTTACAACTTTGATATCAAACACAATAGTCTCTTTATTTTTAAAAATGTACATCTGTGCTTTCTAAATTTTGAAAGATTTAAATATTTCACAATACAAACACAATATTTTCTCTAATGTTATTACCTTATTCTAAATATTCAAATTTTCTTTTAGATTCTCATTTTACATTCTAAATTTGATATCTCTGTTAGTTGAAGACTAATTGATTGAAAGCTCTTAACACCAAAATATATTTGCATGCATTTATTAATACTCAGAGTCAGAGAAGTAGTTACTGATATTATTAGTATCATAAAAATATATTTACATAGTCTGAATTAAAACAAACACCAAATAAATAACAAATATAGGGTTGTATTTTATGTATGTCTTGACATCCACTCAAGTTTGAATAAAAATATGCAATATTGCAGTTTCTGTCCATTTCTTCTCCTCAATTTTTGAATATTTGTGTATAAAGTTCCAAAGTTTGTTTGGTAATAAATCAAAGCTATGTAGATTTTTAAATCTCAACTACTTTGAGTGGTTGTTACATGAATTGACATTCAGATATTGCTTACTTTTCTGTCATTAAAATCCATAACTTTTTAACTAAAAATTTCTTTCCTGAATCCATAATAAATATTAACCAAATGTTGCTCTACATACATATCCATCAAGATCTCTTCCCTGCTCAGTAAAAAATATCTACTGTCACATAAAATTCATGCTATTATTTTCAACATTAAATGCCATTATCACACTTTTTTGAGAGAAGATCTCACTATACAGTCCAGGCTGGTCTTGAACTCTTTATGTAGCCCATGCCAACCTCAAAATCACATAATCTTCCTGTCTCGGCCTCCCCCATGGTGGGACTACAGGCACATGTCACCACACCTAGCCATATTTTGTTATTTAAATAAATTTTCTATTGCTTGTTTTGCTTTATTTTGGGCATATATTAAATCAATCTTAACACCGGATTTTTTCCAAATACCATTGAGAAGGTAAATCATGAGCACGTATTTTACACCTTATGATTATGTTTTGGTAATTTGAACTTCTTTTGCTTTTACAGTTGTAAATTTCACAAAGTTTTTGTTCTGAAACATCCATATTTATTTCTCAGAATGTTTACTGTGTTCCTTTTGAGCATACTGTGACTCAGTCAATAGCAAGCACTATTTGATGATATTTCAAATTGGAAAGAAAGCAAGTCCTTGTTTCAACTACCATTTTCATTCCAGCAGTTGTTCCAATCATCATACTGCAAATTGTCTTGACTTTGTATATATGGATTCGCTATGCTACAGCAAAAGCAGGGTCCATTGTTTAAGGCTCGATTGATGGTTTTTGTCAGCCAACATAGAATGCCTCTTGAAATGTAAATATTCAAATTTTTGTGAAAAATAGCAAACTTAAAATAAGAAATATATTTCACTCATTACACAGAGTCAATAATTGGTGCATCACTTACAAATCCAAAAGCCAGCACCAATAATCTTGCCAACTGAATGTTTATATAACCTCAATAATCCTGATGACTAGTAACTATAGATTCTTAAAGTAGGTAATGATCATGAAATCATAATATGTTTCATACTTAGGACAACATGGTTCTACAAACAGGTTCATTACTTTTTTTCTCTGAAAAAGTCATACAACCTGACAATGCTTAATTTACATCTAGGAATCAAGGAGGAAATGTATAAAATGAAAAAAATTGTAACCTCAGTGAGATAAAAGAAAAAAAATTCTGCCTTACAGAATCGGCCAACTGTGTAAAGAGAATAAAAGTCATGGTGTTCTGTAATCAAAATCATAGGATATTTATACAAAATGTTGACAAGCATATATGAATTTTTATGCCATCTGTTTATTCCCAATTATTATAAATTGTATGTTTCAATATTTATTATTTGCTGAAATTTCTATGTTTTATATATTTCTACAATGTGAAACTATTGCAAGCTGTCTTCAATGTCTTTTGTTGCCACTTATTTTGTCTATGTTGTGACATTACCTTGTGGGACTATGTAATTCAATTTTGTGCTTTTATATTGTAGTGTTAATATGTACCCACTCAGAAAACTCACGTAGCACTGGTATGATTATTTTGGGGAATTTTATAACAGTGATATATTATCAAGCAATATTACTGTCATTGCATTTAAATAAAGATCAAACTCTCAACTGAAATATTTTATCATGAACAATAGTAGTAAACAATGCTACTCAAGTTTTCTACTGGGAAAAAATCTACCATGTACTGGCTTTCCAATTTATATATGTGTGCATCTGTTCAAGGGTTCCTTCGTTTATTTTCTGTAGGGATAGAGTGAAGGGACCATTTAGAGATACTGCTCACTTTTCTAAGGAGAGATGCCATCATGTTAAAGCCATATCTGAGGTAGTAGCACTTGTCTATTTATGATATTTTAGTTCTCTTTGTAAAGTCAGTTATATGGACATTACCACTGAAGCTTGGCATTTACTAAGTGATTTCCTTGAGTTTAGACATGAAAATGTTTCTAAATTCAAGGAACTCAGACAGAAAATTCCTTAATTCACATATTTAAAAAGTTATTAGATAATATGAAAAACATAAAACATCATTTTAGTATTTTAAGGGTACAGTTTAGTGGCAGTAAGTACTTTGAGGTACCATTTTCACACTGATCCTCACAATTAACTTACTCTAGAATGTTTCACCATTCAAACTAGAGCTCTTAAAAAAAAACAAACTAGAGCTCTTTATCTGTTAAACAATTACTTTTTTTCTCTGGACCAGTCTCTAAAAACTATAGTTATTTTCTGTCTCTATGAATTTTAGTATTTTAGTTATTTTATGTAAATAAAATTGTCCAGTATGTACCATTTCCTTTATGGTTTATTTTATTTAAATAAAATGTCTTTAAGACTCATCTATGCTGCATCCTGTATCTGAATTCCACTGCACTTTTAGGTGACCAATTCTCCATAGTATTTATTTATTTATTTTTATTTATTTATTTTTTTTTGCGGTACTGGGGATCGAACTCAGGACGCTGCGCTTGCTAGGCAAGCGCTTATTCCACTGAGCTATATCCCCAGCCCTTCTCCATAGTATTTATACCGCATTGTACTTTCCATACATCTGTGGACATTAGTGGTGATTGGACATTCTGGCTATTGTGAATCAGGGTGCAGTGAATATTGTGTACAAATATCTGTTTAAATATTAATTTCAATTTGTAAATATATTCCCAGAAGTAGAATTGCTGAGTTAAATGGTGAGTCTATTTTTAATTTTTCAAGGAGCCACTGTATTTGTCAGCTTTGCAAATGTCTGACACCCATAATTTAAAGAAGCCAGTGGTTTGCTTGCCTCACTGTTTTGGAAGACTCCATCTTTGGTCTTCTGTCTTGAGGGAAGAAGCATCATGAAAGAGGGAGTGACCGAGCAGTGGTTTCTCCCACAGCAGCTGGGAAACAGAGCAGGAGACCGTGAGAAAGGAAAGGGCCAGGGACTGTTTTAGTATCCACCATCTTGCCTTCATGATCCACCAAGACACTTAGGAATGTGCTTTACAAACAGGTGGATCACAAGACAATCTAGTTGACAATTAAGCTGAAAGACCACTTTGCGCCCCTTGTCAACTTGACAACTGACAGCATCTCCTTATATCACACTTCATATCCAGATAAAGAGAAGTTTATAACAACACCTAACATGTTCCGCTCTCCTGTGCATGACCAAGAGCACAATAATATTTCTTTCAAAGTTTCAGTAGTTCCAGTATTTTTCAATATTCCAAGTCAGTCTTTTTTGATACCCAAAGAAAACTCTTAGCTATAAACCTTTACAAAATAAAATATATAATCCCATGATAGTGTCACAGGATGAACAGGGGATAGAAAAATAGTACGACCAAAATAAAACTGAAACCCAATAAGATAAACATTAAGTTCTGCAACTCTATGTCTGACACTGAGGACACCAGGTTTTGAGCTGTGAGTTCCAGAGGACTGGGACAATCCCACCCTTACAGCCTTCATGGTGAGAGCATCTTTCCTGGACTGATTTTGCTCACAGATGCAACTTTCCTCAAGAGACATACTACACTGAGGAGATCTCAGACTTTCTGAGGTCTCCACAGCACCTTTGGTTCCTTTTCCGCAGATTCATGCCAGCTCTCTCAGACTTGTATTGTCTGTTCTCCCACAACTTCATTCAAAATCCAGGTGGAGGCTTTTCTGACACCACAGCTTCTGTTTTGTGCATGTCAGTAAAACCAGAATCATGTGGATTACACAGATTTCTTCCCCCAGTCTGGGCAGTGAGCAATTACTCTTTATTGTGGTTGAAGCAGCCTCTGAGTGCCTGGACACGGAGCATGGTGAAAAGAATCCCAGACTACGCATTCCCGAGAACAGCCTTCTTAGGCATCGGTCACAAGGACTCTAAAATGAAAAGCTTACATTTTTCCACATTTTACCCTCCAGTGGTAGATTGGTTGCCCTCAGGGATCTTTGTTCTTGTTCCTGAACAAAGTACTTTGCTCTTTTCAATGATACTAATCTTGTTAGCAGCCATATCTTCTTTGGCTTAAGTTTACACATGGTTTTTGCCAGGAAAATTTTAAGTATTTCAATTTTTTCTACTTTGTTTTTCCTTCAATTTTTAATATAAATCCGACTGAAAACTGTCACTGGCAACCGTGTTTCTGTCTGATTGTTACAGACTTTTTTCTTACTAGAGTGAAACTACCATGACTGCTGGTCCAGTTCACAAGAGAACCCTCATTTCCACCTCAAACCTTCTGAGAACAGCCCTCGCTGTGTGCTTTGCTGTCAGCGTTATGCTCTGAGCACTGACCAGACTCGCCCAGCAAGCTCTGCCTATGGCCTTCCAGGGCTTTTCCAGCCTGAATCTCTTAATGTTTAAAATTTTCTGCAGATAAATTTTACAAGTTCCTGAGAGAATGGAAGAAAAGAAAGGGAAGGAAAAAGAATTAAGATGCATCACATACAGGGGTCTGCTGTACAGGATGATTGTAATGCTTACATGTAAAACCTGTGCTAATAAAGAAAGGAAAAAAAACAAAAAACCCCAACAACCAAAAGCTTCTGTACCACATAGGCTGGTATAGACCTAGCAAACACCCCAGCCCTGATATCAGTTTTCTGTATTAGTTAACTCTCCCATTGCTCAGATCCATATGCTGACACCCATAACATAATTGGAAAGAGGACATCTTTTATTTGGCTAACACTTTCAGGGGATTCACTCCATGGTTAGCAGACTGCTAGGCAGAACCTTTGAGGTGGAAATGCGTAGCAGGGCCACGACATTTCGTTCATGTTGGCAAAACGAAAGATGCGTGGCAGAAAGAAAGGATCTGGGACCATAAATAACAGTCAAGGTCATGCCGGCATAACGCACTCTGGCATACCGGGATATACTGTACTAATCTCATGGCATCCACGTCAATCAAACTGACACAACTGAGCTTAACCACCAGAGACAGCTTTTTCCTTTTTTTTTTTTTTTTTTTTTTTTTAAGACAGAGTCTTGCTGAGTCCTTAAATTGCCCAGGCTGGGTTCAAACTCAGGGTTCTATTTTCTCAGTCTTCCAGATAAGCATGACCCCAAATGGCTACACAGTCACTATATCTTTTTAACAGTTAGAACCCATTATGCTTTCACCTATAATATGCAAGAGATCTAACTTCTCCACATACTCAAAAATAAAAGTTATCTTACATTTGGTTTCTCTTCTTGCTTAATAAGAGCACCTTAACAGATATAAAGTGATAGGCAAAATCTTGACAGCCTTTCAGAGAGTCATATATCACCTAGGAGGAAATATCTGTGCATTTTATACATCTATGATCTGCCAGTTTCATAAAAGACACTTTCTTCCTTGACAGTTAGTACAAGTCTCTTTATTTTCTTTCAGCAGAGTTGGGCTGCTAATTCTTTATCACATACATAGTTTGCAATGTTTTTGGTTGCCTTGTTTTTGGTATTATAGATAAGAAATCATCACCAAATATAATGTTTTAAGGTTTTGTCTGTACTCTTGTGCCAGTTCATCTTAGTTTTATCTTGACTGGATTAAGAGAACACTGGGGAAGTGATAGGATCCTGGGCACAATGTGCAGGAGTAAGGCTCATGATGATTCAGCCACAGTAATCACAGCTAGGTGTGCTGAGGAGCAGGGTCGCAGTGGGAGGCAGGGGTGTCCCTGAGAAGGTACGCCGGTGGACCTTGCATCTCTCACTGGTGCTCTTCCCCTGAGCTCTGCTTCCCAGTTGCCACAAATTGAATAGCATTGCTTTTCCATAGCCATCCAGCATGATATTCATGCCTAGGAGCCAGCTCACTATGGACCGGAGCCTCTGGAATTATGAGTTAAATGAAACATCTCTCTCTTCAAGTTTTGGGTGTCAAGTATTTTGACTCAGCAATAGGAAAGATAACTACTATCTTTTTTAAAAGAAATTTGTAATTTTGATCTTACATGAATATCATAAACTCATTTGGGGTTATGTGTTTTTGTATATGGTATTAGGTAACCTTTGGTTTGTAAATATCTAATTTTGTCAAAATATGTCCTTTTTCCAGAGCACAAAATTTGTATGCAATCTCAGGGGATCTCAATAGCAAAACAATTTTGAAAAGCTATAAATTTAGTTTCATACTTTCTAATTTCCATATGCTACCACACTGAAAATACTATGCTGCTGTCCTGAAAGACAGAAATATAGACCAATGCAATAAGGAGAAAGATGAAATAAATCCTTACTTACATGGTCATGTGATTTCAACAAAGACACTGACCATGGCAAAAAAACAACCTTTTTAGGGTTAGTTTTAATCATGAGCTGATCCATATTTAGCTGAATTTCTAAATAATGGCATTGAAAATAAGTGTAATATAAAGTTCACTACTCCTTGTTAACTTTCTTATCTTTGAAGTCCATTTCCTTGACCTAATGTCCTGTTATTATCTCCCAGTGAGAGCCAGTAAGTGTTATGCTTCTCTCATGTCATAAATGTCATTATGTGTTATGATATTACATATTTTATATCTTTATTCTTATATGTAATCTTCTTGATTAATGCAACTCTACATTCTACTGTGTATAAAATCTCTCATAAATTAGTCAATTCATATCTGTCAATGGATCACACACACTCACACACACACACACACACAAACACACACACACTCACACACACACACACACACACACACACACACACACACTAGCACATGTATTGTTTGCACTTTAACCAACGGTTTTTCCTGTAGGAGTCATAGGGAGAAAGTGTACAGATTATACCAGTATCAACAGGACATCAGCACTGCCTGTTCTAGTCTGTTTCCCTGTAAATATCAGCTCTAGTCATTGTTCTGGCAGAATCTCTCTGCGAGCATCTGTGGTCTCCTGATAAATTACCAATTACGACACACTGGTAAGTCTCAGTCCAGTCCCATGGAGAAGCCATGATTTACTTTCACAATCAAGATCCTAGATCCTCAACAGTGAGATACTGGCTTAGAAGACCAGTAGTAAGGACTATAAATTACATATAGTAAATTACATATGGGGCAGGCAACTGTGATCATTAGGGGTTGATTTTCCATTAGAAAAACAAACAAAAAAAGCTTAGGACTCAAATGTATTTTATTATATTTTATTTTATTTATTTTATTTTGGTCACTGAAATCAAGCTGAAGACCTTGTGCCTGCCAAGCAGGCATTATGCCACTGAGCTATATCCCTGGCCCCAAGTGTGTTTTATTTTATCTGAATAATGTAGAAAACATTTCTAGTGTGAGAAACGCAAAACGGAACTTTTGGAATTTGGAAGATTCGCTGCATGGTGTTTGGGAACTTCAAACTCCAACTTGAAACAGGACCGGCTCTTTCTTCCATGCAGCGCCTGTTTTTAATAAATTTTAAGTAGTCAATTGCCTCAGATTTCCTCTCAATGCTACTTCAGTCAATTAAGAAAACTGTCTATTGACATATGGTTTAATGTCAAGGAATTGTGCGGAAATATTTCCTAAGAATGAGTTTGTTTCAGTAATTATAAAATGAATAATAGATTTCAAAAGTGTTACTGTACCCCTCTCAATTATACTGTCCTCAAAACTGTGAGCTCCTGGGTCTGTTTTTGTCCTTATGTAGCCGTATAAACCCATATTTTATTTGTAAACCAAACGAAATTTCAAAATCATTTTTTTCAAATGAGAATATTCTATGCTGAACTATTATTTGTGAGAGAACTGAGGTAGAATAGTTGGGAATGTGAAAGGGATAAGGTCTAGAAATTTATTTGATCAAGAAAAAAGATTATCCTTTTTCCCCTTCTATATGCCATCTCACCAGGAGAACATACTATTGAGAAATCACTCTTGTGAAAATGATAATTGGTGTCTTGTAAAATAAATTGGCTGAAAACAGCTTGATAGTTAAAAGCTTTAAGTGATTCCTCAGCTCGGTCCTCAGTGGGACGCTTTCCTCCTTCAGTGACTAGATGAAGTCATCTGACGTGCACCACTTAATGCAATTTGAATTAGAAAATGCTTTGATTAGACAGAAGTCAAGATGTAAGAGATGGGGAGCCATTCTTATTCCTCTGGAAAGCTTGAGCCTATCTAAATGTTAAGAGGTAAATTGACTTGGTAAACATTTTAGGAGTAGATAAATTGTAGTCTCTGATAATATCTATCTCATTAAGAATGACATCTTAGGCCTTCATGCCTCTCTGGATGCAAACTAATCTTTTAAGCAGGCCCAGATAAGTTTGGTTTATTGAGACATTTCAACATATTATACTCTCACTATCGCTATAAAGAAATGTTTGATCAAACATTTAATGTTGATAAAAATGTGCAACACAATACTCTTAGGTAGAGATTATACTGCTTAAGTTATGGGAAAATTAAAAATAAACTTAATTATTTGATCAATCTTGTATTCTTACCTCAGGTAATCAGAATACCTTCTTCAAAGATAACAATATATATGTAACAACCATTGTTAATTCTTTTCATCTTGTTTTGAAATCTTGTACCATTTTTATTGTTTTTGTGTTGGTTTTTGTCTTTGTTGTTATTTTGCTATTGTTTTATCCTTTTTAAAAGAAAAAAACAAACTCTACACTATTATTCTATAATGAAGTTGAAGTTTTGAGTTACACACACTAAAATTATTATACATTTTGTGTGAAATGACCACTAATTCATTGATTTTTCTCATAAATTCATCGGTGTTTGTTGAGTAGGCTCCAGCTATCACACTGATCTTTTCATTGCACTACGAGGTCTTTGTAAGAATTGGCTTTAGCATGTGACTTCTATTGCATGAGCCCCACAGAAAAAAACAGATTTATAAATATTTTTCTTTTACTCACCTGGCCATTTATTATTTTTGGAGAGATAAAGGTAATTAGTGCTAGCCTATCCATTCAGTTGTTTTATTAAACAAAATGCATGAAGAAAAAGATAAAAGCAAAACGCAAGAACAAAGGCAAAGATATAAATTAAAATGATTACAAATTACACAGAAATGCAAAACATAAAGGGAAAAAATTCAGTCTCTTCCCTTTGTTTTGTGGAGAATTATGCAGAAGACTTTGAATATCTTGACTTTTTCCGGCTGAAAATAAGTCATGTTGTCTTCATGAACTGTGTTGTCACCAATTTTGAATGTAATTCAGACTCTAAAATTTCCCCAAAATCTTATTGTAATGAAGACCAATGACTATATGTACTGTAAGGACTCATTTAGGAACCAGTATAACCTTTCATCTTTGCAACTATATTTCCCTTGAGGAACAAACTAGAGGCACTGATGGAATAAATACCTGTATACCCACCACTGAACTTAGCCATACCTTATTACTTTGTCAAAATCCTTTTGTATCATACTAATGTGGGTAAAATACCACAGGTAAAATTCATAGTATTTATGCATCCCTCTGCTTTCCAATTTCTTTTCTGTCTTGACAGTTACCTACTATTAAGCATGATATATTTGTTATATTCTTCTATTTTTAAATTTTCATTATTTTTTCAGTATGCTAAAATTAAAAAGCAAGTGATAAAGATTGAAATGGATGGTAGATACAGGGAAGTAGGAAATGAGTGTTCAGATGAGAAGGGGAACAAGGTGGTGGGGAAGGAGAAGGGAAGGAAGGGCAAAGCAAACTAAGAGTGAATAGAAGGGGAAAATGGAAGCAAAGATTTTGTAAATAATGAGCGGAAGAAGGGTTTAAGGGAGAAGAGGAGAATGAGGAAAAAAGCCTCAAAATATATCATGTGCAGGTACAAATTCCCTGTGATGAATAGGATCATTATATTTCAAAAGCATATCAATACAATTAAATTTGAAAAACTGTTAAAAATAAAATCTATTAAGACGTGTTTTATGGCTGCCTGTGTTTTATATTGGAGAAGAAACAATGTACCCTTGAAAAAAATGTATAGCAGGCCAGTTTGCAATAGTTAAATCTTGGAAACAGCTGAGATGCCCATCAACAGATGAATAAGTAAAGAAAATGTGGTTTTCATACACAATGGAGCATGATTCTACCACAAGAAGGATAAACCTGACCAAGTGGGCTTCATCACAGGAATGCAGGGAGATGGTTTAATATATACAAATCAAGGGGGATATAGCTCAGTGGAATAAGCACCTGCCTAGCAAGCGCAGGGTCCTGAGTTCGATTCCCAGTACTGCAAAAAAAAAAAAAAAAAAAAAAAAATATATATATATATATATATATACACACACACACACACAAATCAATTAATGTAATACACCATATCAATAGAGGCAAAAACAAAAATGACACTCAATAGATGCAGTTAAAGCTTTTGATAAAGTCCAACACTCATTCATGATAAAAACCCTATGCACAATAGGAATAGATGGTTTTTACCATCTATGACAAATCAATACCCAACATCATACTAAATGGACAAAAACTGAAATCTTTCACTTTAAAATCAGGAACAAGACAAGGATGTCCACTGTTACCACTCCTATTCAACACAGTGCTGGAAATATAAGACAAGACAGTGATGTAAAAGGGGTGAAGATAGGAAAAGAAAAAGTGAAATTATCATTGTTTGCAGATGATATGATACTCTACATAGAAGATCCCCAATAAACACCAAAAGGCATGTAGATTTAGTAACCAAATACAATAGCATAGCAGGATACAACTCAACACTCAAAAATTAATTGTTTTCCTTTACACAAACAACAAACACTCTGAGAGACAAATTAGGGAAACTACACCCTTCACAATAGCATACAAACAAACTACTTAGTAATAAATCTAGCAAAGGAAGAAAAAGATCTACACAGTGAAAATTACAGTACTCTGAAAAAAGAGATCAAAGAGGATTTCAGAAAATGTGCTTATGCAAGGAAGGGACAACATCGTCAAAATGGCCATACTCTGAAAAATGTTGTACAGATTTAATATAATGCCAATTAAAATACCATCAGTATTCCTCACAGATCTAGAGAAAGCATTCCTGAATATCAACTGGAACCAGAAGAGAGCTGATATCAAAAGCAATCCTGGACAACAAAGGCAAGGTAGGGGACATCACAATCCCTGACTTGAAATTATACTACAAAGCTACTGTGATAAAATCAACATGGTACCACTAATAAAAGAAAAAGGCCTCAGGATTGATGGAACATATTAGAAGATGTAAATACAACTAAAAATATACTCAACTACCTTATCACTGGCAAAGGAGACAAGCATGTTTGCTGGAAGACAGCCTCTACAATAAACGGTGCTGGAAAAACTGCCTTTTCACATGTCAAAGGCTAAAACTAGACCAATGTCTATCACCATGCACTAAACTAAATGTATCAAAGATCTAAATATTAAAATAGAAACACTAAATATACTGGAGGGGAAAGTAGGTAGAAATCTTGAAGATAGGGGTAGGCAGAGTGTTTATGATCAAAAACAAACAGCATGAGAAATACTTCAAAGAATTAGCACGTGGAATCTCATCTTATTGAAAAGCTTTTACACATTGAAATAAATTAGCAGTAGAGTTAAAAGAAATACCACAAAATGGGAAAAAATTTACACAACCATTGTTAATTCCTATCATCTTGTTTTGAGGTTCTGTATCATTTCTATTGTTTTTGCATTGTTTTGCCTTGTCTTTGTTGTTGTTATTTTGTTATTATATTGTTTCTCTTTAAAATAAAATAAACAAATAAAAGCAAGCCAAAAAACACTAACTTTTTCTATCTAATTGTGGATTTTTTCCCCAACAAATTTTTCTTATCTAAATTTGATAGAACTTCATCCATTACAAAGCCAAACAGAAATGGTCTTGGTACTGTCAGCCATAGACATGTTAAATATTTCATGATTGGTGTTTGTTTATTATAGTTTCTTACTGAATGGCGTTCCAGCTTAAACAAGTAATTTCCAATGAAAAGGCAGTTTTTTACAATTATTTTTTACAATGGATATTCTCATATGATTTGTATAATGATTAGGTAATTTCATTAATTGATCTAATTTTAAAATATATTTATATTTTACGGGTTAACATGTTGAATGCTCTATCATTTAGTAAACAATACATTACTGTTTAGTGAAGGTACACATAATTTAATCTAGCAATAGTTTGGGCCACTTGTTAAGTTTTTACTGTTTCATATAATATAAAAATTCTAAATGCTAGTTTTATTTTATGTGCTTGGTCATTACTACTCAGAATTCTCATTTTTCACTTCTTTTCACTTAATGGCTGACAATGAATGATTTAAAAACAAAACCTGAAAGGAATCACAACTGTTAGGTGGAAAGAATTCTTGTAGTATGATTTTTTAAAGAGTTAGAAGTAAAATGTATAAGGCTCATATTAAAGTGTCAGAGTAGAAAAGCAGAGGTTAGAGAAACACTGAACATTTTCATCCATTTTTTAACATTTAGCAAATGTCAGTTCTCCCCAACTTGCCCCAGCTTATCCATTCCTGTTTTTGGAAATTCTGTGTTTTCTCTGTAAGTCTATGTTGGGTTTGAGATGTGACTATCTTTGGACAACAGAATGTAGTTAAAAAGGACACCATGCTCGTGTTGAGTGGAGACTGTAAGGGGGATTTGATTTCTGGAAACCACTTGTGTTCTAACCCTCTGTCACGAGGGCATCACACACCAGGCTCTGCTCTCCTAGCAGGAGCACCATAATGCATGAAATATTGCTTCTGCGGGCACAGATGCGGGGCATCCAAGTTCTGAAGGTAGAAAAAGTGCCACTTCCCAGAGTGAAGTTATTTTTCACTAGAACCTTCAGTGCAGAATTCAACAAAATAAATTCCTAGTAAATGAGAAGAACAAATTCTAGGTAAACACCGAAACTTGTTTGTGAACACCTGACGAAAATTTCTTGAGGATGGAGACTATATATAAAATAATAATTAAAAAACCTTCCAGATATTAAATATTGCCCGCTTAGGTTTTAGTTTGGTAAAAATACATTTTCTGTATATTTGAAAAACTAGGTGTTACAATGTCACAGAACGAATATTTGTTTTTTTAAATGTAACCATTGTTAAAGATAATCATAGGATGGAGAGTGCAGCTTAGTGGCAGATTGCTGGCCTAGCACGAGGGACACCCTAGGTTTCCACGTCCAGCAGTGCAAAAAATACAAGAACTGATTATAAAATGTAGTGAATGCTTGCAGTTAAAAATATTATGGAAAAAGACACGCTGTCATTCATTTCCATTAAAATACTCCCCCTTGTTTTGAGCACACTTACGCTATCAGTCCTGCTGTGTCCTGAAGCACTTCCGGAAGTCCTCTTTCGTGAATACTTTGGTCTCGTGGGCGTGTCTGCCTTAGTATCCAGAATAGCTGCACAATGTTTACTCACCGTGGCCGTTTTAATGTGAAGAAGAGAGGGAAGTCCCACAGGATCGCAGACAGGTGGACGGCGCTCAGCAGCGTCTTCACTGCAGTTTTTGTCACACCTCCAAGAAGACACTGCTTCAGTAAGTAGGAGGAATTATGGGACAAGTGTCCCTCTAGTGAGTCGGAATATTTGGAGGGTTTGACCACTGGCAGTGTTTCCTTCCCTATAGTATTTTTACATTCAGTGTACGTGTTGATCCCAATTCAAAAATGAATAAGCAAATTAATAATTGAAAAATAAATATAAATATTTACAAAATAATTGTCAATACTGTATTATATTTCAGATATATTTTACTATTCTTTTCAAGACAGTATAAAGCTTAAAATAATTAGTATATACAAATTTTTCTATTCCTAATTGTTGTTTAACATTACCTTGTACATGCTAATTCAAGTTTGTTTGAATAATTTGTATTTACAGTATTGATGTAACAGAATATGTAAACTATGATGTGATTGATAAATGTTTATTTCAACATTTTAATACAGATAATGCCATGGTTATCTGTTATCTATATATTTTTCTTTTTTATTTCTGTGGGTTTAGTCATTATAATCTGTTATAATGAATCATATACCTCGCTGAATCATATACATCTAAAACCTCTATTTTATTATTATGCATCTGCTTCTAAAGTGTCGGTATGTACTTGTGAAGCAATTCGTATTACATGAATGGATAAATTTCATTTTATTACTTTAAAAATAACTTTCTTTCCCTAAAAATGTGCCAGACTCAGTTCATTATATCTTTATTTCAATTTCTTTAAGAAAAATTTGGAGTCCTTAGAATAATATCATTTTATTTGTTTTCAGAATAAATCCACTGTTTATGATGACTTTTATATACCTTTTACATAATTTGGGTCCTTTCTGAGTGAAATTTTGGCATATTCCCTCAGTGAGTTATCACTTAATTTTCCAGATTTTAATTGTTATTTTTTGTAATTAATGAAGTTTTTTGAATTAGCATATATTTCTCAATTTGTATTTAGATTCGCATTGTTATTTCCTACTTGAAAGTAGGGCAAAGTGAGAGCAGGAGAGACCGATAGGAAAGATACTGACTACAAAGTAGGTAATGGCGGTTTTAATTAGGGACAATAAAAAGATGCAGAGAATCTCAGAAATATTTTGCACTAAGAAAAGTCCACTCTCCTTGGTAACTTAAGTATGGGACACATGAAAGAGAAAGAAACATTAAAAAATGAATCTTAGTTTGGAGTGAAAGTGGAAGTTACCTTCATGGTTAAATCTGGTATCTGCAAATTACACTAAAGGTTCATCTTTTGTAGCGAGAACTAGAAAAGGAGAAATCAGGAGGCAGATTGAAAAGAAAAAAAGCCGAGGAACAAAACAGGAAATTACTGGAAGAATACAGGTGGCTTTTGACAGTATATTTTTACAGGGCTCTGAAATACATGTTTGCCAGTAAAACTGATTTATAACCTTGTACTATGGCAACTAAAAAAAAAAAAAACAAAAAAAGGAAACTCCAGAGAGTCGGTGTATATGCAGATATTTGCTCCTTAAAGTCATCAGCTTTTTAATTTTAGCACCACTTTTCCCCTGTATCTTTTCCTATTAAATCCGAGCTTCATTTATGTGATGCACCAGGTACAGCAGCAGTTAGCGGACCAGCAAATTGATGGAGATTTTATACCAGTGAGGAAGGGGCTGGATAGATTGGCAAGATGTGTTCGAAAGATATAAAAGAGGTTTAATTTAGCGACACATCTGAGAAAAAGGAGAGATAAATGGGAGTTCAGTTTAGGCAGGAACATTCATTGGAAACATGGAGTCATATTAAAAAAATGGATCTGCTGTAAGACAGAAAAAGTGTCCTTTTAAAAAAATCTATAATATTGATATGCAGCACAGAATTCCAATGAGATATTTTATTTTTTAAACACATTTTCATGTTATGTGTATTGATGAAAAGTACTGTGTTAAAGAGAATGCGTAGCATGTTAGGAAGTGACCTCGTGGCGGGAATTTCCCTTGTGTGTATATTTTATTTCATATTTTCTATTTACTAGCTATTTAGAAATAATTTACATAACTATAAAGTATGCAATAGTTTATTCTTCCTATTTATTGAGAAGGTATTTTATGTCAGAGATTGACTTTCAAGAAAATTTCTAATTCAATTTCTGAATATAAATACTTGTCTACCTTCTCTATATATCTTTCTCTTGATAAAATCTATATGTATATGAACATAAACCCAATTTTATTTGTATTAAATGTATTCATTTATACATGCATATATATTTTAAATACTCAATAAATGAACTTCTTCATAAAAAGGTAGCTAAAATATTATATAGGAAGAGGGAATGAAGAAGAAAAGAACACAATTAAATAAATGTGAAACCAACAGTGAATGCTTTCTCGGCTTGGGATGTTTCTTCTAGAAGATGGAAAAAACACCTCCATGTGTAATTGTTATGAAAAATATATATGAGATGTTAGATACCTTTGTAAACTTAAAAGTATTATGGAAAATGCAAATGTAAATTATTATTATATAAATACTGACATTAATCTTATATGGTAGAATTATCTGTGTGCATTTTTAGCCTTAAGTTTCTGTCAAATACACTTTCATTTTATACTTAAAAATCCTTTTCTTTCAAAGTTTGGCTGTGTTGAAAGACTTTAATAATTTATCTTCAGTTCAGTAAACACTATTTTGTGTGCTGTGCTATAATGCTTTGGCCCAAATTAAATTAGCAGGGAAAGGGAAAATTTACTGTGAATACCTCACATGGCTCTGTCACAAATGCACTTAAAGAAAATACACGAAAACACTGACTTTGAAGATTTACATATTTACCGTTAGTAGTATTTTTATTTTAATTGAATTTATAATAAAGGAAAATATTTAAATATTTTTATATAACATATTTTTGGTTATATTTGGGAAAAGTCACTGGCAGAGCGCTTGTCTAGCAGGTGTAAAATGCTGTTTAGTCCCATGCAACAGAAAAGTTTTTAGAAAGAATGTTAAGGCACAGGGGCACCAGATCACTCTCTGGTTAACCCTTAAAGAAAACATAACTAAATTATCAAAAGGTGAGGGAAATATTTCAATGATTTAGACCAGCTATTAATGAAAACTACATATAGATATGTGATGTGTTTGCTTTCCTCTAGTTTATTTATATTAGTATACACTCGTGGCCTATAATAAATATTTGAGTCGTGAGGAATGGATACCTACACACGTCACAGCTTGGCACTTTTTCCTCCACGTTCCACCTCCCCCTGCCTTCTCCCCTCATTCCTAGATGCTCAACCCATGACACTAGAATGGCACGTCTCAATGGATCTGTAGTGCATTTGCAGAAAGAAGATGCACCCTGTTATTTTTTACCAGAAGCTGGTGTTCTTCTTACTGGATTCTGTCGGCATCTTTACATTCCACCATAATATATTAATAAATATGAAATTGTATTCATAAACTGTCACATGATTATGTAGAAAGAAGTCTGTGATCAGAGGCCAGGACATTTGCTGGACTTCCTGCTTCTGGAACAGTGAGCAAACACATTGCTTTTCCTCACCTGTGAGCCGTGCTGTGGTAATCTGGTATAACAACGCAAAATGGACTCAGACAATCATCACAGTAACCATCGCTACGAAGTGCTTATTCTTTACTCACAGAGCCCAGCCTGGTCAATACATTGCTTCTTATAATCTTTACAGAAATTCTATCAGATGTCATAATTGCTATCCCATGAGGATTAAAGGAAACTAGCTGGCCCAAGAACGGATGAGAGGTAGTACAAAATTGCAAGACCTCACTTCAATATGCAGCTAATTCATTACCTCTTTTCATAATTATAAAGTATACAATTTTTTAAAATTATGAAGATAAAAGAGTGCAAATATTTATATTCACATTACCTTTTGTGGCAAGGAGGTTTTTTCCCCTTAGGTCTTTTCCCTGCAATTGGCCAGAGCCTGTCCCAGTGTCTGCATTCTCAGGTTTTTTCAGTTATCAGTTGGGCAGTATGAACCTTTAAACTAATGAAAACCTTGTTTTGTGAACAAGAAAGACGAAAGCTGGGGAAATTAACTATCTGGTGACAGAAATAGAAAGGATGTGTGTTCCTTTCTGTCCTTGTAGTTCACCAACTGATCAATAGCACAGTAATTCAACACTGGGTTATTTCAAAGAGTAAGAACCTGACTGGGAAAAGAATTAAAAGTTGCTAGAGGACATCGAGTAGTGGACTTGAGCTCAGACCCATTTATAATTTTGGTCTCCATATTTGTCAAGTAATATCAGCTGTAGCAAAATTTTAAGAAGTAGCATATTTTTAAAGAATCAATATACATTGAGTCACTTTTTTAGTCTTATTTTACATTATTTAAAACTAAAACTATGTTCTGAGCTGACAGACAGCTAAAGCATTGGAAATATCAGGGCTGGGGATATAGCTCAGTGGAATAAGTACCTGCCTGGCAAGCGCAAGGTCCTGAGTTTGATATTTGGTATCATAAAAAAAAAATTCCCACTATTAAAAAAGAAACATTGTCTAAGGTCATTGCAAGTTCCAAAAATGCTTGTTTTATTTCCTGCTACTGATATTCTCATTAAGATGATCTCTTTTGATCAGTAATTACATTATCAGGTTAAATGGCTTATTTTTAAATTGTAATTCATAAAAAACTGGAACTTTTATGTGAAGTTGATTTGCTAACTTTATGAGAAAGTTATTTATGCAGAGCTTTACAACAGTGATAGAGAAATGAACCACAATTAACTGAATGGAACACTAGGATATTCAGCCTTTGTTTAGCTACTTGGAACTAAACTACTTATGAACTTATTTCAGAATGGGAACTATTTTAAAGCCTCTGTTTATTTTCAATGTAAATTGCATGTTGGTGTTTACATTTTTAAGGCTCAAAAATAAATACATATTAAAACTTGTTATACTATCTTTTAAAATTATTCCTACATTTCTTATAAAACCAATGTAAATCTAAGAAGGAACACTGATCTGTTTCTTGTACTGAGAGAAAATGTCTAGTCATCCTAAGGAATTCACCACAAGACCTTAAGTACAGTGACTCTGAATTTCTTAAATGAACAGAGAATATTTTCTTTTTACAGGAATCCAATAATAGAAAACAGAGAAATGAAAGACCTCACAAATACAATTAAGAGGTTAGTTTAATCTGGAGTGAGGGAAACAAAGTAATCTTTTGAAATATGAAGATTATAATCATGTTGCTAATTTCTGTATAGCGAATGCATGGTAACATAAATTTAATAACTAGGCAAACAGCTATCACTTTGCAAAATATATACATAAAAATATTTTAAGATTGTTAGTGACCTCATTTATGTTAGACTCTTGATAGAATGTATGAAATAATTTTTTGGTACCTTAAATAAATAACCCTCAAAACTGTATCCTACACATACACGCTTATGACACACATTCTTAATATTTATGTCTATGTAACTAAAGTTTCGCATTGATTTCTTCAATAATTTTCTCCAATATCAATTTTTCATTGAAATTTAACTTTCTCCTTTGAAAACTGTGTGCAATTTTCTCAGTATTCCAGATATTTGAGAATATTTAATGAAAAATATATGTAAACTGCAACTCACGTAAATGTGTATACATACATCTGTCAAAGGCCACTAATTACTCTTAAATGCCTGAAAAAATATCTTTTGTGGTATTATTTGACAAGTGCTGTATTCCCAGTGTTTGTGAACTTACAACTTTACTGTAGCTTTCTAGATGCAGATATTTAGACAAGGCCATAACTTCATAGGAAGACATGAATTCAGCGGAATATGGACATCCATGATGTTATTCAGAGAATATAGACATTTAGGGGAAAAACAACCTATATAATAAATATATATATAGATATAAACAATACTGTTATATACAAGTTAAAGAACTTAAATTTTAAGTTGATATATTCTAATAATCATAAAAGGACAAATACAAATATAATTTTCATAACTGCATTATTTACTAGTTAGCAATTATGAAAGCACTTATGAAAAGACTTAGAAACTGAAAGAAAATGGTGCTAAGAAATATATTAAAATATGGAAAATAATTAAAAATTAGATTTAACATATGAGACCATTTTAATTAACAAATGAATCTTCCAAACATGATTATTAAGCAATAGCCTTAATGAGAAAAAGATAATTCCAGATTATGAAATTAAAAATGCTTCAGCAAAGGTAGTATAACATTCAAAAGGTCATTGAGTAAATCCCAATAAGTATGAAATTATATTAAAATACATGGATTTGTGATTGACTAAATAAAGCATTGTTAATCCAAAATATATGTTTAGAGTGTAAAATTGAAATAAGTAGACAAAGTGATTTTGTGATTGAAGTTCACTGAAAAGTGCTCTGAAATAAAATAAATAACATGTATAATCCACATATATCTTTGAATTATGCAAGTAGATCATGCCTTGGAAATAATAAAATAAAATAAAATAGATGAGGATCAAGCAAAGTACAAAATAAGGTAATGCAATGAAATAAAATTACCTAACAATGTTAACATGGTTTGTTTAGTTTTAAAATAGTAGGTATGTGGGGTGCCAAAAATAAATGAAAGCTTTTTAAAATATTTAGAATATAAAGTGATAGAAACATAGATGCACTTAACTTTAACTTGAGAAATCTATAAAGCAAACTATTTTTAGTCAGTAGTTAACTGTTCAATGACTTTGCTTTTGAACTCAGATGAATGAGCCAACATATATTCTTTATGTTTCTGATAGTTTTCTGATCACATGTTTCTAAGGGGAAAATCTGAATGAGAGCACATCAATGTGTCCCATTCACATTGAAGAGGACGGGTATGTCCCGCACCCCTTAAATTTGCAGTGTCTAAATAAAAGTTGAGAAGCATGCATGAAACATTTAATTCATTCAATAATCTTTCATATTACTATCTTATAAATAAGATAGTATAAATACTTTATTTATTAAGTTATGACTCAATGTGTGACTTTATTTTGTTGCTCAAATCCTTCCAGCTTTGAAAATTTGGATGTGTCTTTTAAACAATCCCTGAGTCACTTTGACTCATTCTCTTTGCATGTATGTGTGGGTGGAGTTAACAGTTCATTACTTTCTGATGCAGCAAAATATTCTAGTGTCATTGAATATTTTCCTGCCCTCTCCCCAAATCATATATTTCTGAAAAAACACTCCAGTTTCTTTCAGTGAAAAATGATATTAGAAACCAATATTTGCTTCTCCACATTTTCATGAATAAAAACATTGGATTGTGATTAGCACTTTTGTTTATGAGCAGCATAACTCATAATTTTTATTATAGATTTTTGCACAGACTTTATGTGCTAAAGTTGCTTTTTATAATAAATTCTTGCACAGACTTTATGTGCTAAAAAGCCCTAAAGTTTGAGTTTGGTCTTTTACAGAAAAAGTTTGCTGAATGTGTTTTATTAAATATAATTAGTGGCTTATAACAACCAAAATCAATTAATGAATACTTCCAACTTAGATACCAATTTAGCATTCTAGAATTGAGCCCCCAATTCTATAATTAAATGCAATTTCATTTGTTTTCACGTTTTTGTCTGCCTAATTCATACTTTTCACATGAACACAGTAATTTCCTATTCATAAACTGTCAATTACCAATAAAAATGTTTTGAATTTCTTCCCTAATTATTTTTAAATTTAACCATTCAATATATAGTTTGTTCATACCATCAAACTGGTATTATTTTTTAAATATTTGAAATCATTAGAAATATTCTTAATCTAGTGTATAGTCAATTAAACTTCTGTTTTCTCTAACCTGTTTGTTGATTGTGAGAGATATTGGATTATATGGTAATATTTCTAAATAATGAATATGCCTTGCTGTAAATATTTTTTTAAGGTTGAAAACATATTAAATGCATGATTCAGTATATGAGGAAAAACTGAGAAATAATGAAGTTTAATGAAGACACTGTATGTTCTTAGAGTTAATATTTTAAAATGTCACTATTTGCTAGAATATAAGAATACTAAACAAAATGATAAATTTCACACTCACATTTTTCATTAGTTTTCATCCTGAGGTTCAGTAATAGAAAAGCAAATGGTCAGTCTCCCTTAGTAAGGTCTGGTTCAAAATAGCAAAATTGTGTTCCCCGGTTTTCAAAGAACAAAGGGAAAAATTGTGTATAGCAATACAATTTATTCTGGATAAAGGATTGCTTAGTTAAATGGATCAATTGGAAATGAGAAAAACTAAAATGCCCTTCTGTGAATAAATTTCCCTATTATACAACCCTTTTTCTTCAAGTTCTAGTGGAAGTTGAAATTATTATATCATGTCCCAATGCTCAATTAGTCTTCTTCTCAATAAATTCCTTCTCATTTCAAAATGTTTTAAAAATGCATGACAATCATCAAACTCACTCTTTTAGATGTACATGTTAAAAGTTCTTTTTTTATTAAAGGCTGTCATCTGAACAGTTAAATCACATGATGACTATAAATGTTTACTAAAACATGCATTACAATTATAATCAGAGTCATTGCTAGATGGTGGAGTCTCCATGGTTCCAGGCTCTTGTCCCATTTGAAGAATTGGGTGGGACAATTAATGACTGTCAAAGTATAACACTTACTAATGATTAAAGAAGAATAAAGTAGAGAAGAAAAGTGAAGTTTAAAGGGGAAATGAAGTAGAGAAGAGAAGACATAGAAGAGAAAAAGAAGAGAAAATATGCTTTGCATGCAGAGCAGGTAACTTGAAGAATAGAGAGGTGAGCAAGGCTTCTAGGCCCAAAAGCCAGTCGTCTACATCCTTTTTCTGATGCCAAAGCCAGCCTGGAATAAACTGCTCTTCACAGAGACTTGACAGCTCTCTGTGATTACCAGGTCACACTTATAGTCCTACCTTGTCTGACTGGCAAGTCATGTCCCATTTTTCCAGACTCCTTCCCATGCCCTAATCTCCTGCCTTAGTATTATCTGAAATAATTTATTACATAAGTGAAAAGGAAGCTCTATTTCAAAGGGTACCTTTTGAAGGATGTCACAAAGAAGACATTATTTGTACTTATAGTTTATTCCAGGAGTTTTACAGATGTAGCTCTTACATTGTAGTTCGTAACTCCTGCTGAATTGCTTTTTGTGTAAAGGTAAATTATGGGTCTACACTGATACTTCTACATGGGTATCATTTTCCCAAAATCATTTGTTGAAGAAAATATCTTTTACCCATTGAGTGTTTTGGCAGTCTTGTTAATGATCAATTTGTGTGTGTGTGTGTGTGTATGCTTTTTTCAAAACATGTTTATTTCATCCAAGCAACATTTTATTTTCACTATTATTTATTTGTCACATATTTACAACTCATTATATCTCACCAGCTCTGTTTTTTGTCAACAATGTTTTGGCTATTGTATTTAGTGTGAATTTTAGATCTTATCTATTTATTTATATAAAATTAGCGTTAATACTTTAATAAGAATTGCATTTAATCTGCAGATGGTTTGGGGTAGTACAGGCAGGTTATCACTATGATTTATTCCAATCCACACATTTTGGAAAAAGTTTTCCACTTTTTGTGTACTCTTTAAAATCTCTCACCAACATTTTGATATTTTAGTGTCCTTGTCTTTCAGCTCCCTAGTTAATTCCTAAGTATTGATGCTGTGTAATTATTGTTATTTTCTTAGTTTTCTCATAATTTGTTGCTAGAGGATAGAAGCAAAACATTTTTGTATGTTGATGTTTTATGCTGCCATTTTATTTCAATTTTTAGTTGTGTTTAGTTTTTCTTTCTTTCTGTTTTTCTTTCTATTTCTTTCTTTCTTTCTATGAACAGAGTCTTTAGATATTTCTGTATGTAAAATCACTGTACTAGTAAGTTTCCCCAATACTAGGACAAAATAATAAATGCTTACAACATAAAGAGAGAGTTTATTTTAGCTGTTTTTAAAGGTTCAAGTTGGCCTGCTCCATGACAAAAACATGATGGTGGAAGAACATGGTGAAACTGGGTGCTTATCACATGGCAGCCACAAAGAAGAGTGGGTAAACTATACTACAGAAGAAATACAAGTGACCAGAACTAGTATTCAAGATCAGGTATGGCAGAGTTGGCCAGAGGTGTGTATGAGACAGATATGCAGAGGCGAGGCCCTCTTGGGGCCACATACCCAAAAGTTCCTTAGAGATAAAAAGCTAGCCAACAGGCCCATAAGTCCACATGGGATCTAACACCTTGCCTTAAGGAATGAATGCTCTGGTCCTCATCATCCTCATAGTCTGATTTATCACTTATATTGGTCCGAATATCAGCTATGTAACAGATCAACCTGACCTTACACTGTCCCTCTGTTGTCCTTCCTACACCATCTACATGAATTCCTGCACAAATATCATTCTTCTTTTGCCTTTGTCTTTGCTTCTTGTTCTATCAGTGAATAGTCAGAGAGGCTTCAGTCCATTGTGATTGTTTAAGGTTTTCTTATACTGAGAGGTCTTCTCTTAATGACAGCCCCTCTGGGTTCTCTTGGAGAATGAGTTGAACATTGAGTCCAAGTAATCTTTGAGTAGTTATTTATCCTTTTGCATCATGCCATGGTAGTGAACTGCAACAGTCTTCTATCTGTGCCACATCCACAAACTCACAGAAGTGTGCTCCAACAACCCCCCGCGAAGTTCTGCAGTCAGCCAAGTTGAAAATCCAGTTTAACTGTTGCATATCACCCAATGCTTAATCTATACCATACTTAATTTCTAATACAGACAAGAACTAAGTCCTTATTGTGACTAACATGACATAACTGTGTTGTGTACAACCAAAGTTGTACTAATTCTTCCCTTTTTTCTCAGCATTTCTAACAGTGCACAAATATCCAAGTCAAAATTCAAGAGAAGACACTTAGCTGTGAATATCTGTAAAACTGAAAAGCCAAGTTGTATGTTCTCCATATGTATGCAGGGTGAAAATTCCCACTCAACACAGGAGGAAGGAGGAGAGAGAATGGAAGCAGATCAAAACAAGCATGAAATCCATTGAAGTAAATAGTAAATCTTACCGCTCATCGTCAATCAGCCAGAACAAATGATGGTGAGATATGACCTCCAGAGGGCTTGGGTAGTCTCATCTCTAAGGTCTTGCTGGTTGCATCTCATGGCCTCTTTAATAAGTTGCTTTTGGTCACCGTTTTCAGCTATCCCATCAGACTTTCCATGATTCTGGTATCTTCTACTTCCAAGAAATTTCACTGGACCCAAAGTTTCATTTGTACTGCTTCATGCAATGACCTCTCATGTGCATATGACCTGGGATTCAAGCCTGCTTTTAATATCTAGCTAGAAGTCTTCATAGCAAGTCTCAGAAACTGCTTGCCTGGAAAAACATGCATCATATGACCAATGCCTACAACATGAACAGTAGCCTGGTGCTATGGTTGATACATTGTGTCAACTTGGGGAGTCTAGAGGCTTGGCTGAGTGATTCAGCAGGAAGCCAGGGTGCTTACTTTGTACACATCCTGAGCGTGTGCAAGAGGAGGGCATGGAGATTGTGTGAGAGCTACATGCCTCCTGGGTTGGGGTAGGCTGTTTACAATGTAAAGGAAGAAAAGAGACTGCTTGCAGCTATTCCTCCCTTTGGCTGGTTGTTTTTGCTGTGCTCTGCTGCTCTGAACAGTTTGCCCTCTGCCATGTGCCACTCTGCCTCAGAACCAGCCAAGTATGGACTGAAACCTCCACAAACTGTAAGCTAAATAAACCTTTCCTTCCTTCATTTTCGGCATTGGGTAATTTGTCTTAGCAACGAGAAAAAAGTAACCAAGACGCCTGGTCCTCTTGGCCCATGGCTTCAGTAGAATGCAAGTGCCTGGGTGGCTGAAATGAATCCCAGGGAACCAATTCCCTAGACTGCCCTTCTTGAGTAGAGGTTAGAGGGCTTCCTTGATTAAATTGCACTTTTATAATTTTGCACCCATCCACCTATAATAGTTGGGGTCTTGTTGATTCCTAAAATGCTCTTAAGGTATATTTATTCACGTGTGTATAAAAAGAATTTTGTGTCTTAAAAGGCAGTAATTTTTTCAGTAAGCACGCTTTCCAAGTTCTTCACTTTACCTGTGGTTTCTTTGGGTCAAAATGTAAGATTTCCAAATGTTTAGGACCCCAGGATGCCACACCAGAAAGAAGACAACTTGCCTCCGCTGTTGTTCATCTTTGCCCTACTTCCTCCTACTGAGATGCACAGAGCTGGCTAGGAAAACACTCTACCTTCTCAACTGCATTAAGCAATACAAACGGGTCTAGCCAAGGTGCTGATGTGCAGCTTTTGAAGCAAAGCAACAGGTCTGTGATGCTTTGACTATAGCTTCCTACTACGAAGTGTGTGCTAGGCTGAGAGACACAGTGCTGTCCGCTGGGACTGAGTCTGGGAAGAGAGGCAGTGTGGCCCCAGAGCAGTAAAAGCTAGACATCAGAGCTGAAACAGCTGACCCCGAACACAAGATACTTCCTCAAAGTCTGCTATGCAGATTCCTCCAAACTTAGAGGCTACTTGTTGCCCCATAATCCTGTCCTCTTTCTGCAGACCTCTCTTTGAATATTGCGGAAATGCCGCTGTGTCTTCTACCTAGCCTGGCTCCCAGCACTCACACGCTTCCCATCATTCTCACAGTCACTCAGCCCCGACCCACTACCCTCTTCACGAATTAATAAAACCCAGTTCTGCCCTGAGTCAAGGGCTTTGTTCCAGTCTGCTTTGGTTCTGACTGGACTTAGAACCCCTTGGGTCCCCACAACTGGAGATGTCTTTGTCTCTTTATTCTTTCCATGGGTTGCACATGAAGTAGGTTGGAATTTACTTGTGAGAATTCCAATAAATTTTCCCTGGAACTACAATTTATGAACTCCTCCAGGTGATAACAAGGTCCTATATTCAAATATTTTTGCTCTGCTTTTTGCCTTGTATTCTCACTATTAATCTAGCTGAAATCAGCTAGCAGGACCCATGCCAAGTCTGAGTGTTAGGCTATTCTTAAATTTCCTTCACTGTGTAAAGTAGTGTATTACCTCTGATCTCTTTCTCCTGCAAAGTGACAGGACATAGTCAAAATATAAAACCATTGCTTTTGCCTCTTCTCATTCTCAATAGAGTCCTTAGTCTCAAGTAAATCCTCATGAGCCTTACCTTAAATTTCTCTCCTCTGTCAGCATTCAGATCTTTTGAGCTCTATTCCTAGCTGGAAATCTAGTACTTTTTTAGCTCACACCTCTAAACCTTTCAAATTGCTCCAATAGAAGAATTCCAAAGGCTTTTTTACCCATAAGGGCAAACATAATAAAACTAATGACTCCAGTTCACGGTAACAATTTTCTATATTTGTTAACCTTAACTCTAGGAGAAAATATTCTAAAACTACATTTCAGTAGAAATTTATTTTGGCTCATTGTTTTAGAGGGAAAAATTGATTAATGCCTTGTTCCATAGCAGAAACTTCCTGCAGAAGGAACATGGTGGGGTAGCGTGTTCACTTTGTGGTGCCTGAGTGTAGAGCTTGGTAAATGAGGCGAAAGGAAAGAGGTCAGGGAGCAGATGCAGAACTCATATCCACACTCTGGGTCCTTCACAGGCACACCCAGAAGGGTGTTTTACTGATCTCCTTTATGGATCTCACTTCAATCAAAAAATCCAATTTAAGTCTCACATTATTTTATCCATAAAGGTAGATAATTTTAACTGTTCTGTTCCAAAGTTGTAGGCTTTTTGATTTGCCTTCTTGACTAATTGGTTGAATTGCGAGTTTCATTATAATGTTGAATACAATTGACTACCTTCCATGCTCTCCACTCTTAGAAAAATGACCCTTCAGGTTTTACTTTTGAAAATGAAGTTAGATCCTGTCTACTATATAGAAATATATTCTTTTGGCACCCAGTTTTCTGATTTTTTTAAATCATGAAAGTTGTACATTTTTAACAAATGTTTTTTCCATATCTAGTGAGATATTTTGCACACATTTTTATGAACTATTCACCCCATATAACATAACTTGAAAAGCCAAGTATCTTAGAGTATGAAGTTAGCCAATACAAACTTCTCTCTCTCTCTCTCTCTCTCTCTCTCTCTCTCTCTCTCTCTCTCTCTCTTCCTCTCTCTCTGCTTTTGATACTGGGAATCAACTTAGAACCTTGCACTTGCCAGGCAGGTGCTGTGCCACTGAGCTATATCCCCAGCCCACAAACTACAGTGTTAAAAATAATTGTGACTTTAAAACTTTAAATTTCTTCTGAGATAATGATTGATATGCAAGCCATATGACAGATGGATCAAGACATAAAGGGAACAGAGAAGAGGAGATAGAATGGGAGGAAAGAAGAAACGAAGGAAACATGGGAAGAGACTGGACAGATAACGGGAAGGAAGGAAAGGTAAGCACAGAGCTTTGCCAAGCACCGTCTCTCTGTCTTGGATAAAATGCCAGGTCTTTAGTTTTCATCATTTCTTCCACCTAAACTTCAAGAGACTCTTCACTTAGAAGCAACATATACTTTTTCAACTTTCATGGCTGAAGAAAAAATGAAATCATTACAGAAAATATATCTCTCCAGTTTAGATCTTATGAGAATTCACGAAGATTCTGCATATTTCCAGTGCCTGTTTTAATAGAAAGAATTTTCTTCAACCCTTTTAAGTATGAAAGTGGGAATGACACTCTGTTATATGACTGGAATCAAAATCAGCGCTTGTATGAAGAATCTGAATATTTTCATAGATCACTTCAGAGATAAATTAACCACTACATATTTTGCAATGAATAAGAGTTTCGTGTAAATTTTCCCCTAGGATCAAAGATATCCCAAAAGTGCTTATGGATTTAGAAGTAGGGTTTGTGGAAGGTAATTAGATCAGAACATACTAACTTCATTGTTGGAGTAATCTTTTGAAGAATTTACAGCCAAATATGTAGCCAGGGAGAGGGCTTGTGTGCAGAAGCTGGGCCCTAGGACTGTGTTTTGAATGCTATTTCTCTCCTAGAGCTTGGCCCCTCTGCTCTGCTATGCTCACTGCCATAAGGTTAGTAGCTTTTCTCCACCTCTCTCTTCTGCCATTCCCTCCCATCATGTCTTGTCTTGGAGCCTGGTGATTATCCGTTGACTGCTCTGCAACTGCCAGCAAAACTAAGTTCTCCTTTAAACTGCACGGATCAAGTACTTTTTTCCAACATTGGAAATTTAACTAATTCTATATATTCTCCTTCCCTCTCTTCTTTGTCTTCCTCTGTCTCTCCCTTTCTTCTTCTATCATTCTCTCAGTAACCAGCTTTCAAGGGCATGCCTCCCCTTCAGAGAACCAATTGGATAAAGATTCTATACCTCCTGGTCAGGGTGGACCGTATCCAGTATCTTAAAGAAGTAAGGGTTCAAAATCTCGCCTAATTTAATACCACGCCAGACACTTGTCATTGACATTTTAGCTGTGTAACCTTTGAAAGTCAAGTGAGGTTATGTAATGTATCCTCACGTAAGAGAATGGATGCATTCTCTAGTTTGCCATCATGTGGCCAGGCTTTTCTTCACCATGGTCACTCATTTATTGATTTGTAGTAAACAAAATTATAGCAAAACTTTGCCTCGTTCTTGAACTTCTGAGAACATATCCCAGAACATTTCTGTTTTTTCCAGAGATGAATCAAGTCATAGAGTCTTCTTTGCTATACTCAGCTTGCACCTTGGCACCGCTCTGTCTTGTAAGGTCCTAGTCAACAATATTAAGACAGTGGAAAATATTCCCAATTATTTCTGTGAAAGTAAAATATAGCCTGGGAAAATTGTTTCATTGGTACAGAGGTGCACATGGAATTGGGGCCAATATTCTTGAAGTTATAATGGTGCTAATATGATTAGATATAGTGTTATTTTTCTTAGATTATTCAGCAAATACAGAGAACTATAGAAATTCAAAATTCAACCAGAGAAAACAGAAATTTAATTTTGTGGGGGATAGTTGTGTAATATTTTGTTGGATAAGTGGCAGAAATGATAAACATCAGAATTTAAGCTCTGTAGGGAATGACATGAAGACAGAAAAATAGACTAAAAGTAGAAGAAACATCAAGGATCATTGAGTTAGTATCATTTATGAGGTCAAGATTTGTGTTTAGATAATTAAGTACATCAGGAATGGAGATTCAATTCAAAATTTTACAGGAATGAAATCATGGTTTCAGATATTTTGCAGTTCTGGATAATAAGAGAATCAAATTAAAATTTGTATCACCTTATTACTTTTTTCCTGAGTAGGTGTTGGGTTATGTTAGCCATTACATTTTTCCAAATTTCTTTATTATAGCACCATAAGCTTTTTAATTTAAGAATTCTTTTTTTTTAGTTTTCATTATAGAAACAGAGAAAATACAAAGAAGTCAAAAGGAAAAATAACAAATAAAAATAATATTGAAGATAACTTAAAGAGAAAACTTTTTTAAAAGGTAGTTGCAAAGAATTACTCATTTTATGCTCCTTTGTAGCATTTTAAATATTAAATTAAATAAAGTTAATCATAACAAAGTCATATCTTTCTTTTTCAGAAAACCTTCTTTCGTGAAATGTGAAAAGCTACATAATTTTCTGTGGTGAATGTTTTGACCAACTTTTCTAATTATGTTCTTCACCTAAAAATAAAGAGGTTTATTAAAACAAAGAAGACTCTAGCTTTTGTTCCCAAGGAATTATTACTTTCCTATTCTATGTATAAACAAGTTCTTATAATAAATTGATTATATCCCTAACCATTTCATTATAATTGTTTGAATAGGATGTTAATAAGGATATATTTTCAAATACAAAATTATATTTATTACTTAAGTTAATGGCTTTAAGAAATGCAATCACTAAATTCATATTAAGAAATCAAGACAAATTATTCAAACAATATATTCCTATTTTAGGTGAAGAAAAAAATGTGGAAATATAATGGCTTGGAAACATCTAGAATTGACTTTACATAAAGAAGAGTGGTGAGTAGCTTTGCTAAGAAGAATGAAGTCTATCTTGAGGTGCCTACAGTTTCACACCTGAAGCCTATAAAGCCATTATATGGAAATAACAGGATTAAGTTTATAAATTGTATCAGTCCCTCAATATCTAAATGGGAATCAAATAAAAGCATGTGGATGAATGTGCTGTGCTAGTTCTGCAAGTACTAATCTATTATTTTGTTATAGCTCCCCTACTTATTTAGAGCCTGGTGACCTTCTTATGTCTGTGTCTGTGGGCAAGAACTGTAAATACTTTTTGTTATCTCTTCATGTTGAAGTCTGTTATTCTGTGCAGTTCTCCAGAGATAGAAAGCATTAAAAATTTAGATAACAAAAAACACTGAAATGATTTAACATTGTGAATGTGAATGCCTTTTTTGGGGGCAAGGTACTAGGAATCAAACTTAGCACTCACCAGGCAGGTGCTGTGCCATTGAGCTAAATCCCAGGCTTTGTGAGTGTCTTGACTATGACAAGTCCAATATTTATTTGGATGCACAGATAGCTTAGGCACCCTCTGAAACATCTGGCTCTGTTCTAATTGTTGTAAAATCATTATGTGTGCACCGTAGAAAAAGATTTGTTGGTCCTGTGTTGATCTTGAGGTCACGCTTACTCACTGAGGCAAAAACTTGTCAATAATAGTATCTTTGAAGTCAGTGATGTGAAATTTTACAAAACAAAGGACTCTATACTCTGTAAATAGGAGTCTTTGTTAAAAGAAGTGACTTTTAAAAAAAAGTTTACATTACGTCAACTAGAACATTTATAATAAATTCAAATTTGAGAATGTTAGAGTATGCATTAATCTGTGAAATACAACTCACCTTTTCATGTAATAGTATTACTTAAAGACATTACTCTGAAGATTTCTGCAGTTGCATTCTTTTGTGAAGACAAAGGAGGGGTTCTTTATTGCTTTTGAAATGAAATTTGGCCCAGTTTTATTATGTTGAGCAAGTCAACCTTTCTGAATGCCACAGATTTCATGAAAAGTGTCTATTAAAGCCATAATCAATTTTGTTTCATTTTTCCGAGAAAAATATACAAAAGTTGAAACCAAATGCCTCAGTACAGTTTAAGTTGTCGTGGCATAGGAATCTCTACAATGGAGGAAAATCAGTTATATTTTGAGGACAACATCAGATTTGTATTTTGAAACTTAGCAATCTTATACTTTGAAAATATTAAATAAAAAACCCTTAGAGTTAATTCAAAATTCAAATAACACTAAATCATAAAATTGGAAACCTACTCAGAATATACCTTGATATTTTTAAACTTGTATTTCCCTTTGTTTTTATTTCTTGAAGTGCTCGTGTTCATATGTTTTGAAGTATTCCTACCCATATGTCTTAGGTTTCAATTGTGTAGGGTGTAATGAAGGAGACATTTAAGAAGTAAGTTCAGAGAGGGAATTATTTGGTTTTCCTGTCACTGACAGAGAGCGCCGGGCACCTACAACTTAAAGGATGAAAAATATAACTTGGCTCACTTTTCAGGGATTCATTCACAATCAGATGGTTCCAAGGCAGAAATCTCGTGGTGAGTAGGTATAGCAGAGCAAAACTGCTCAATTCATGGCAGGATGAAAGGAGAGCAGGTGAAAAACACCAGAAAAATAGTGGCACAGGACCCGACACAGACCTAAAGGTCATCATACATGATGACGGGGACACAACCGGGAGCATGCTACATGGATCCACTAAGTGGATTCCAAATCCATCACACTCTCCCCTTCACCCTCATATCCACAATGAGATACTAGGGATGAGAGTTTTCCAAAACCTTTGTGGCTGACACAGAGCCATTGAATTCCAATCATACTACTTTTATAGGATCTAGTAGTGACTAGAATCAAGTATGCTGCTTGGTAGTGATTTATTATAATTTCTTATCCTGAAAGGAATTCGAATTGAAATCAATTCAGCAAGGGATAGCAGTTCTCTTTCAATAGCTAGCCATCCTCACAACCTGGTTCATTAATTTCTTTCTCAACTGTTGTAGTGCTATAATATTGCAAAGATGATTTAGAATAAACTATGAAATGTTAATGTGATAGTAAGTTTCTTACAGGTTAACCGTATAATTTGCGGACATCAACAACCACTTATTTCCTCGTGTCTACAGGCTCACCCTAATTAAAAACCTTTATACCTTTATTGTACAAAATGATATTTGTTATAGATGTGTCTAGACGTGGCCCCAAATTCTCATGGGGTGGGGCTTTTTTTACGTGGCTAGATGTAGGAGGTGTGCTGCTGGGATCAAGGTATGTGATGTGATGCTGGCATTTGTTCACAGGGTGATGCTAGGTTTAAGGGTATCGCAGCCTGGGTGAATCTCTACCTGCCTTAAGGGTCAGGAACCTCAATGAGTTATACAGGATCGAAAGTGTGTCGTTTTTCTCACTTGTTCCTTGTAGCTTCTGCTTGCTGCCTTCTACCAGCTCAGGTCTGTCTTAGGCTATTTCTCCTCTACAATGCTCCTCTGGCAAGCCACTCTGCCAACAATGAGCTGAGACGTCTACCAACTGTAAGCCAAGAAAAGCCCTTTCCTCCTGGAACTTTGAGTGTTGGGTATTTTTGTCTTAGCAAGGAAAAAGTAACTAAGACAAGATTATATACATTTAAAATAGAAATATATCACTATGCTCTAGATGATTGCATCATCCAAAATTTGTACTTTTTAAAAATCCTACACCTCAAGTGATTGTAGTTACAGGTGGTGATTTTCCTACAAAGAATGTGGCAATGAGATTATGAAGGCAAAGCTCCCATGAATGGGCTTAGTGCATTAAGAAAAGGGATCTAAGCAAGACCCATGATGTTTTCATAGTGTGAGGACACAGTGAGATGACAAAATTGATAAATAAGGAACCTGCCCCTGTGAAGGCACTGAAGGTTTTGTATCTTGATCTTAGACTTGTCAGCCTACAAAGTAGTGACAAAAATTCAGTTTTTTATAATCCACCAAGT
The DNA here is from genome assembly GCA_004027595.1 of Dinomys branickii. Classification (NCBI taxonomy): domain Eukaryota; kingdom Metazoa; phylum Chordata; class Mammalia; order Rodentia; family Dinomyidae; genus Dinomys; species Dinomys branickii. Next base: position 79,191 of record PVLD010002135.1, read on the forward strand.
TTATATTTAAAACTACTATTTAAATGTACAAAGAAAAATATTATGTAAATGTTAAAATACATAAGTATGTCATGCAGCAGTCTACATATTTTGCCCTGTGAATTACTAGTAGAATTTTTAAAATGTTGCATATACCCCAGTCTGCTCAATTTAAATAAGTGGTATTCAACAAATTTTTCATTATTTGACATTCTTATGATAAAAGCCTTGCAGGATGTACTTTGTGTTCACAGTATTTAATTTAATCTTGAAGTGATATTTGTCACTTGATAAATATATGTGATATTACAGAAATATTGATTTTAAAATATTTCTGTTAAGCGGTTTTGAGATTCATGTATCTTACTAGCATTTTCACTTAAAACTAGTAATGTTTATATTGAGCTGAGTTGGTCTTTGGGCCAAAATTGAGATTCTGAAAAAAGCTTTTTCAAATGAAGATACGAAAAACTAAGAAAACACACTGTATGGATTGCAAAAGTATGTCTATGAACTTCTTGAGATATCTCAAGAATTTATGTTAGTACATTTTCTGTTATTATAACAAAATATTTCAGGTTAGGTAACATTATGAAGAAAGGAAGTTTATGAAGCTGGCAGCTCTGGAAGTCAAGGACATGTACCTAGTATCTGCTAGTCTCTGGTAAATGCCTCATGGCAAATGGCAACACAATAATGGGAATTTGTACAGATGAGAGAGAACACACCAAAGTGCAGAGTCAAAGAACCTACAGAACTGTCAAACTTCTTTTATAACAACTCTAACACAAGAAGTAGCCAGGCATGGTGGTGTATGACTGTAATCTCAGCACTGAGGAGGCAGAGACAGGAGGATTGTTGCAAGTTTGAGACCAGCCTGGGCTACAAAGTGAGGTCAAGTCCAGCCTGAACTGCATAGTGAGACCCTGCCTCAAAAACAAAATCAAACAACCAAAAAACGTAGAGCTCCCACAAAACTACCTTAATCCCTTCTGTAGGCAGCACTTTCAAAGGCCTAAGGATTTCCTACTGTTCATGCCTTTCAAATCCCACTACCTCAAAACAACTACCCAGAGGATCAAGCCATTCAACACAAGAATAGCTGAGAGAAAAATAATACCACCCAGAACAAGCGACAAGTGGAGAATGAGGATATAGTCTGTTGATCAATAACCAAATCCCTAAAATGACTGAGAGTAGTTTAATTTGTGTTCTGTTCTTCATAACACTCAGCCTCAGCAAGGTTTAATATCCTTTAAAGAATGATATTGCTGAGGGAAATTCTATTAATGATCAAGTGTTTGATAAATCTGTTGCAATTTGTGTTTTATTCAATATATCAGCATCAATTCTCCCACTACTAATTCATAAGAAGAACTCAGCATGCACGTTGTGATTCTTTCACTTTTATGTGCTACATCATTGATTTCAGGGCATTTGAGGTGATTTCTTTGACAATTTGTTTATGCAGAGTTCTTTCTGCATAGAAAGGTGTTTCTAAATCCATTGACATTTGTCTATATTGTAATCATATCATCTATCTCTAACTTATTTACCCTCTTCTACTTGGCTATAATTCAGCTTCTACTACAGGATTAAAATATAAAACAGAAGCACATGGTTTTTCAATTATTAATGTAGTTGAATGTCACAATATCTGTTTGTCTGTGATCTCAGCTTTATAAGTACTTATTCTGGAGGTGGAACTTTAATCCAAGTACCTCAGCCTCCAGATGATGAAATAATAGGTTTTGCTAATTGTTTTTCAGCAGGAAAAGATTTCCTAAAGTACTTGTTGCTCTTGAATGAATTTTGTTCTTAAAGTGATGTTTCATCATTTCTGATCCTGACTTTATTTTGAGATTTCTTGTTTTTCGTTAAACCATCTTGTAACTTCTTTTTTCTTATGTTACCAGTCTTCTCAAAGAAATTAATTCTCTAACAGGGACAGAAAGGAGTACTTTGGACTTTGTTTAACTTCAGTTTATTTTATTTAACTACTTTACAAGTCATATTTAAAAAAAACACATTGAGATAATTAGCTAACTAAATTATTCACCAATGAAGTTGAATAGATAGCTCAATGGGTAGAGTACTCACTCACCATGTTTGAGGACTTGGGTTTAATTCTTACCAGTATAGCAAAAAAATTGTATTTGCAATGAATAATTATCAAACACATAAATAGGTAAGCTTTGAGAAATCACCACATGCACACAATTGTTATTTAAAAAGGCCATTGTTGTGTATAAAATGCTAATGTGAATATTATTTTACACCACCAAAATATTGCATACATTGTTCTTTTACAAAATATCTTTTGGAATTTAGTCTTAGACATTTTTAAATATAGAAATAGTGCAGCCTATCCAAGAAAAGTGTTTTCTTTCCATTGAAGGTGAGCAAAATCGTCTAAAAGTACAGCATTTTCCTCTAAGTTTTGGTTCCCAGGGAGGAAAATAGTCTAAAATAGCATAATAAAGTTCTTGCAAATTGTTCTTACTAAAGTTTTCCTCAAAATAATACTTCCTGAGAATTCAAACAATCATTTGAACTTCACTATTAGCAACCTTTTAGAGAACGCCTTTCCCTTTCTTTTAATACATTTCCTTTTAAGTTGTTATTCCTCCTTTATGAGTGCTGCTTTGCTGCTTTACCTTGAACTGCCATGGACTTGCAATTTTAATACATCAGAGAAATGGGAAAGAAGTTAAAATTCAAAGAAGTAGGAAAAGACAATGTAAGAGAATGTAGACATATTTTACCCATTTGAAATTGAAGAATATAGACTATAATACAGTAAAATATATGAAACAGTCCATATGTATAGCATTTCTATTCTTATATTCAAATGGTCTCCTAAAATGGAAATAGTTATTGAATTTGAGTATTGTTGCAATTCTGTAATTATTGATACCTTAAGAAAAAGAAACTGTTTTAATAATTCCACACAATTTATTGTGTGATTTTTATCCTTTTAAGTAATAACTATTATTAACTCATTTAATGTTCATAGTAACTGAGTGGGATTTATATTATTATAATTAAGCTTATATACAGATAAGAAAACTAAGGTTTGGAAATTCAGGGTCACACAATTAGTAAGAAATAAAGCTATAATTTTCTCTTCCTTAGTATGTTTGTTATAAAAGAAGACAGGAACAATACTTATAAGTGAGTTCACTGAGAAAGAAAATGAGAAAAAGGACCAGGGATATAGCTCAGCAGTGCAGCACCTGCTTGGCAAATGTGAGGCCCTGAGATCTATTCTTGGTACACACACACACACACACACACACAAAAAAAAATAGAAAGAAATTCTTTAGAACTGTAATTCACATTAGTAGCAAGAAAAATTAAATACTTAGTAATCAATCTAATAAAAGAAAGGCAAGTTTTCTACAGTGAAGACTCAGCCTCTTGGCTAAGATCAAACATGAAAAATGGAAAGAAATGCCCCGTTCTTGTGCAGACCGAACCAAGACAGACAAACTGGGTGCCCAACAATGATTTAAAGCAGTCCTACTCCAAATACTAACACCATTCCTCAGAGAACTAGAAGAAAATATCCTACCATTTATATGGAACCAGAAGAGACAAAAAATATCAAAAGCAATCCTGTACGACAAAAGCAAAGCAGCAGGAATCATGATATCACAAATTCAATAATCTGCATATTATTTCTATAATCTTAATTTTCAAATATTAAACAGTCATTTAAAAAGTGATAGCGAAATTAGAAACAAATAAACGACTAGTTACAGTAAAGCAGAGTCAGTGTATTTTATTTAGAGCTTGTTAATCAGAACTTAGAAATATGAGCTCTTGACCAGAGTTGCTTCAGAGTTGTGCAGCCGGCAGGAAGGGCTGAACCTTGTTTCAAACTTCATTATAACAAAGATGAGAAGAACAGAAAGCAGCACCTAGGCGGCCCCTCTGCCTGTGTGGAACTCTGGGCAGGTGAGGCGTGTGCGTGCTCTGACCTCAATCTCTGGACAGGGAGGAGCTCGGCCACAAAGCAGCATCTGAGCAGCCTTCTGAGCAGAACTCTTGGCAGAAAGCTTAAGAGACATTTTCCTGAAGAGAGGGAGCCATTGGAGCAGCCTTTGCAATGGACCTTTGCCTGGTGAGCTGCCTGGGTAATTTGTAGCTCAATACTTTGCATTTGATATCCAAAATGAAAAGGCAGAAGAGCAAAATGCAGTCTCAGAACTCAACCCCACCCAGAACAAGTTCTGGACACAATGATATAGGAGAACTAGAAAGCCACATACCTGTAATTTCTGAAACAGTTGCATCCAAAGTAAAGAAACAACTCCATCAGGCCATAGAAGAGATTAAAGCAGAAATAATCTCTCAGGCAAAAAATGAAGTGAAAACAATAATGGAAGAAACGCTCCACACATACAAAGAAACAGATAAAAGAATAGAAGAACATAGGAAACAAATGGAAACGTTACATTAGCAATTTAGGAATGAATTACAATGAATGAAACAGGCCCAAAGAGATTGCCAGGAAATGATAACTTCCACTGAAAGCTTGCAAAACTGCTTCAATGAAGCCAAAGATAGAATTTCAGAGCTTGAAGACAGCATGGCAGCTAATGAGCGTGAAAGGAAGGAGCTCATAAAGTAATCAAGGATCTAGAAAAAATCAACCCAACAGCTGCAAGGTGAGGGAAAAAGAAATAATATCCAAGTAATAGGAGTCAGTGAAACAGCAGGAGACAACACAAATGATATAAGAAGAATATTTGCTGAAATGATAGCAGAAAATTTCCCAAGCATGGTAAAAGATACTGAAGTACAGTTAATTGAGGCATGTAGAACCCCAACGAGCCATAACCCAAATAAAACCACACACAGACATATAATAGTCAAGATCCCAGACATCCAGCAAAGAACACAATATTAAAAGCTGCTAGAGAAAAGAAACAGCTCACCTATAAAGGAAAGCCCATAAGAAACATAGCAGACTTCTCAACAGAAACTATGAAGTCAAGAAAAGCTTGCAGCGAGGTATTACAGATTCGGAGACAAAACAGATTCCAACCCAGACTGATGTATCCTGCAAAACTATCCTTCAAATTCAATGGAGAAATAAAATATTTCCACAACAAAGAACAACTGAAGAACTTCATGAGTGCCAAACCAGCATTGCAAAAAGCACTAAAAGATATTCTAGAGAGAGAAAAAAGTGACCACAATCTCAAGAACAACAATAGAAAGGAACCCTCAAACAGAACAAGCAAGTAAACAGAGAGCAAAAGTAGGAAAACAACAAGTAAATAGCATGACAAGAATAAGCCAACATATAACCGTTATAATCATTAATGTAAATGGCCTCAATTCACCAGTCAAAAGAAATGGATTAAGAAACATAATCCAATGATATGCTGTATGCAGGAAACACATTTTACTCAAAAGGAAATCCACAGGCTGAAAGTTAAAGGATGGAAAACAATTCTCCACACAACAGGTTCCCTGAAAAAAGCAGGGGTAGCTATTATGTTCGCAGACAATGTAAACCTCAAACCAAAAACAATCAAAAGAGATAATGAAGGCCACTACATACTAGCTAGGGGAAAGCTGCAAGAGGAAGAGATAACAATTCTAAACATTTATGCACCAAATAATGGATCACCAAACTTTACAACTCAAACCTTAACAGACATGAAAAATGAAATAATTAATAACACTATTGTAATAGGGGACCTAAACACCCCTCTGACGCAAAGACAAAGGTCAACTGGACAAAAACTCAGCAAAGAAATAACCGACTTGAAACAAAGGTGTGAACAAATGGACTTAGTAGATGTATACAAAGTGTTCCACCCCACAACATCAGAATATACATTTTTCTCAGCCGCACATGCGTCTTTCTCTAAAATTGACCACATTCTAGCCCGTAGAGCGTATCTACCTAAATGCAAAAGAATTGAAATTATCCCATGTATATTATCTGACCACAGTGCAATGAAATTGGAAATTAATGACAAAGAGAACTCCAAAAACCACTTAAACACTTGGAAATTAGACAACAACCTCCGGAATAACCAGTGGGTCACAAAAGAACTTAAAGAAGAAATTAAAAATTACCTACAAAAAATGAAAATGCAAATACAACCTACTGGAATGTGGGATGCAATGAAAGCAGTCCTCAGAGGGAAATTTATAGCAATGAACTCATATATAAAGAAAACTGAAAGAGAGCAAATAAATAGCCTAATGCTACACCTCAAACTTTCAGAGAAAGAGCAACAAGCCAAACCAAAAGCCCAAAGAAGGAAGGAGATTATAAAATTCAGTGCAGAAATTAATGCAATGGAGACAAAGAAAACTGTACAAAAAAATAGTGAATCAAAGAGTTAGTTTTTCAAAAGAATAAATAAAATTGATAAACCCCTAGCCAACCTTATCAAAAAAAGAAAGGAAAGAACTCAAATTCATGCAATAAGGAATGAAAAGGATGAAATCACTACAGATCCCACAGAAATTCAAAAGATCATTAATACCTACTTTGAAAATTTTTACTCCCATGGAATAGAAAATTCAGAAGAAATGGACAGATCCCTAGAAATGTACAAATTACCAAAATTGAATCAGGAAGATTCAAAATTCCTGAACAACCCAATATCAATTAATGAGATTGAAAACGTCATTAAAAACTTACCAGCAAAGAAAAGCCCAGGCCCTGATGGATTCACAGCAGAATTCTATAAAACATTCAGAGAAGATTTAATGCCAACCCTCCTCAAACTCTTTAATGAAATTGAAAAGGAAGCAACTCTCCTAACTCATTTCTGGAGGCAAGTATTATACTGATACCAAAACCAGAGAAGGACCCAACCAAGAAAGAAAACTATAAGCCAGTCTCTCTAATGAACATAGATGGAAAGATAGTCAACAAAATACTAGCAAATAGAATGCAGCGAATTATAAGGAAAATTATACACCATGACCAGGTTGGATTTATTCCAGGAATGCAGGGATGGTTCAATATTCACAAATCAATTAATGTAATACATCATATCAATACAGCCAAAGACAAAACCCAAATGATCATCTCAATAGATGTGGAAAAAGCTATCGATAAAGTCCAACATGCATTCATGTTAAAAACCCTAGAGAAAATAGGAATAGATGGTCTCTACCTCAATCTGATCAAAGCCATCTATGACCAACCAACAGCCATCATCATACAGAATGGACAAAAACTGAAAGCTTTCACTTTAAAGCCAGGAACAAGACAAGGATGTCCACTGTCACCACTCCTATTCAACATAGTTCTGGAAGCATTAGCCAGAGCAACTAGACAAGAGAGAGAAATAAAAGGAATAAAGATAAGAAAGAAAGAAGTTAAACTGTCACTTTTTGCAAATGACATGATACTTTACATGGAGGACCCCAAAAACTCCACAAGAAAACTCCTGGAATTAATTGACAAATTCAGCAGAGTAGCTAGATACAAAGTCAACACCCAAAAAATCAATAGCATTCCTATACACGAACAACAAACAGACTGAGAGAGAAATTGAGGAAACCATGCCTTTTACAATAGCATCCAAGAAAGTGAAATATATAGGAATCAATCTAACAAAGAATGTAAAAGATTTATTCAATGAAAACTACAGCATTCTGAAAAAAGGGAATGAAGAGGATTTCAATAAATGGAAAAACATCCCCTGCTCATGGTTACGAAGAACCAACATTGTGAAAATGGCCATACTACCTAAATTGTTGTACAGATTCAATGCAATTCCCATTAAACTACCATTAGTATACCTCACAGATCTAGAGAAAACATGCCTTAAATTCATCTGGAACCAGAAGAGACCCAGAATAGCAAAAGCAATCCTGGGCCACAAGGGCAAGTCAGGTGGAATCACAATCCCTGACCTGAAATTATACTACAAAGCTACTGTAATAAAATCAACCTGGTGCTGGCTAAAAACAGACCTGAGGATCAGTGGAACAGCCTGGAAGATGCAGCCACAATGAAAAACACACTCAACCACCTAATATTTAACAAAGGGGCCAACCAAGCTCACTGGAAAAAAGATAGCCTGTTTAATAAATGGTGCTGGAAAAACTGGCTTGCCTCTTGCCAAAAACTGAAAATAGACCCAAGTCTATCACCATCCACCAAAGTCAAGTCAAAATGGATCACAGACCTCAACATTAAAACAGAAACTCTAAATCTATTAGAAGAGAAAGTACGTAAAACTCTTGAAGACATAGGAGTAGGCAGAGAGTTCATGAACAAAAATCAAACTGCAAGGGAAACACTTCAAAGTATCAATAACTGAGACCTCATCCTACTGAAAAGTTTTTGCACATCTAAAGAAATCACCAGCAAAGTAAATAGAAAACCCACAAATTGGGAAAAAATCCTAGCTGGCTGTCCCTCAGACAAAGGACTGCTATCTAGAACATACAAAGAATTAAAAAACATGTACCTGTCCAAATTCAAAGCCCCAATCCAGAAATGGGCGTCTGAGATGAATACACACTTCTTAGATAAAGAAATACAAATAGCAAATAAATATATGAGAAAATGTCCTACATCTTTAGTCATTCGAGAAATGCAAATAAATACAACATTGATATTTCATCTCACCCCAGTAAGATTGGCCAGTATTAAGAAATTATCCAATAACAAATGCTGGTGAGGCTGTGGAGAAATACGGACTCTACTGCACTGCTGGTGGGAATGCAGACTGGTGCAACCACTGTGGAGAGCAGTTTGGAGATTTCTCATCAAACTAGGTCTAGAGGTTCCATTCAAATCAGCTATTCCCCTTCTGGGTATTTTCCCAGAAGATCTGAAAACATCACTATCACCGTGATATATGTGCACCCATGTGTATATCAGTGCAATTTGTAATAGCTAAGGTGTGGAAGCAACCCAAATGTCCATCCACAGAGGGCTGGATTAAGAAACTGTGGCATTTTTATATAATGGAATATTACTCAGCTATAAGGAGGGACAGATTTGGGGCCGTTGTAGGCAAATGGTCACAATTAGACACCAAACTCTTAAGTGAAATAAATCAGAGGTACATATGCAAGAAACGTATTGTGCCACTGGTGTAAGAACCTGAGGGTGGGAATATAAACTAAGAGGCGTGAAGGAAATCTGTTCAAAAGTAAAGAATAGGTGAGATGAGGGAAAGGAGAAAAGGAAGAAAGAGGCAAATATGTATATATGTATATATGTATGTATGTACATATGTTCAGGATGGCTGGCCTGGTTCCACTATTGTCTTATGTCACTTTATGGTAAGGAATAGTTGATGACTGGTTGTTTGATCAATCCTGCATGTCTATAGTGTTTTCCTGTGCATACACTTTGAAGATACCTATATGCAATGCAACAACTATTGTTGGTTTCCTGTTGCTTTGTCTTTAATTCAATTTTGATTATACTGTTATTGTGCTACTTTGTGTCTCGTTGTTAATGCTTTCCTCTATTTTGTTGATGTTGTTTTTTTTCTTTTACACTTTAAAAAATAAAAAAAATTATAAAAAAATAAAAAAAACAAAGATGAGAAGAACAAATCAATGAAATGTGACTAGTGAGGCCAATTTGTTAACTGAAAGTTACATATGGAATGTAAATAACTCTCCTTCTAAGTAATTAGATAATACGCCTATTGAAATTTTTCTGCAAACTTACAAAAAGCATACACTGTTGTTAATATGATGTATACCAATTACCCATTGTCTCAGTGACCCTGTGAACCCAATCAGAGTACTGACCGCAATTAAATTGCAATTTGTACATTGAATTTAGTATATTTGTGTGTGGAAATAGATTGAATTTGCCTGGATATTTCTCTGCCCTTGAACGTGCTCACTGGTTTATTGAGCAAGTACTTGGCTGTCATCATTCTCCTAAGTGTGGCAAAGTCAGGGAAGCAAGAGCCAAGGTATCTGGTAACCGAAGGCCTACTGAGGCTTAGTCTCTACAACTGATGCTTAGATTTACTGCTTTCTGTTGATGAAAGCAAGGGCGTAGGGCTACCAGGACTTAAGGGGCGAGAAATAGACTTTACCTCGTGAGAAACGGAGTTACATGCATATTGCAATGGGTGTGGAATCAAAAAAGTGCAGATTTGCGGAGGTTTCGCAGTTGTTTTGCAATTAATCTAAGTGTGAAAAATCATACTCATCATTCCTCAAACTTTCTGTAGGGTGCTGTAATGATTTGTTTATCTCTTGGCTAATCACTCTTTCAGATGGAAGGAATGATTGCCAGTTTTGACTACAGTAGGCAAAATAATGGCATCTCAAATATGCTCATGTCCTAATTAGTGGAAGCAGATTAAGCAGCCATTCACAGGCTAAAGATAATCAACAGTCACCAATGGAAATAAAATTGGTAATCAGCTATCCTTCATATGTAGAGATTATCTTGGATTACCTGGGTGGGCACAATTTAATCAGAAAGATTCTTAAAAGTGCAAAGAAAGTGAAGAAGGGGGAGAGAATTTGATGTGAGGGCCTGGCTTTACTGGTTTTGAAGACAGAGGAGGAGAGCTAACAGTCTGTGCACGCAGGTGGCCTCTTGCAGAGGTAAGAAAATTAAATTTTCCTAAAACCTGGAGAAGGAAACCTAGTCTTCCCAGCACTTTGATTTTCAGCTCACTGAGACCTGTGTCAGATGGCCAAAGAAGTATGTGGTCATAAATTTGTTTTGATTTTAGCCACTTTGGAGAAATATTACACTCCAGTAGGAAATTAACAGAAAGAGATTCAGCAAGAAATTAAGGTCTTTCTTTCTTTCTCTTTGTCCTATTAAAACAGTTCTCTATAGTTTGCTCATTATTATGTTTCATTCTTGGGAAAGCTGGATCACTCCCATGAAACAGAAGCCTGTGCCTAACTAACATCGATAAAACTTCTTCAACATATTTTTGGAAAGTTAGGAAAATATTTTGACCAGGTAAATGAGTACATTCACTAACTGTTTTATCAATCTTATTTAATCTAATTAAATAATAATAGTAGTAGCAATAATATTATTATTTTTCCATAGGTTATTTTCTGACTTGGGTTAATAAGTCCAGAGAAAGGACAATTTATTAATCCTTAAATTTAAAATGAAGTCCTTTTTTTGTTACTTGTTTTAGAGATTATTGTCCCCCTCAGGTAACCCAACCTCCAGCTCGTGAAGTGTATGCAGATGTTATTAATGAGAAATAATAAGTGAAAGGAGACATGATACTGTTAGAAGTTTTACAGTTTTTTAGAAAGTTTATTTTGGCAAAGAAACGGGTTTATGTTAAAAAATCAGAAACTTTGGCATGAAAAAATTAGGGAAGGCAAAAGTCTAAAATAATTCATTGTAAAATATGTAGACAAATTATTCAATATTTTAACAAGAAGTAATGGTGTCTAGATTAATCATAATCTACTTTAAAATGTTTCTTAATAGCATCAGGATATTTTGTAGTCTGGGAAAAATAATACTATATAATTAATGTTGTTTCTGAGTTGATTTGAACTACAATCTTCCAATCTATTTTTTTGTACACTGGAGGTTTCTACCTTATGCCCTTTGTTCTACATGGGTCAATATACTACAAAGTGAATTAAATTAGCATTTCTTTTACTTTGGTAATCTAATACTGTGACACGCATTGGTGTAAGTCTTTTAACCCACTCAGTAGGAGAAGTCATTAACTGGTGAATTGTAGGTGTGTGTAGCAAGTATGAAGAGGTGATTAATCTGACCTTCAATCAGTGGGGCAGAAATTATCCCAGTACACTGCCAACACGTGGGAGTGAAGGTAACAGCACCAGACAAGTAGGTGTGAGAGAAAACTGAAATGCTCAGGAGTGAGAGAACACTCACAAATTCAGACTTAATCTCTTGTATGTCTTATCATACTTGAGAAAACCCATTCTAAGGAAAGGTGTCTATTGATCTTGACACTCCTCATACACATGACATGAGCATTTTGTTGTTTAAATTTCAGTTTTAATCATTTATATCCTTTCTGGCTTAATTGAGGTATGACTGGAAAAATTGTGTGTCTATGTGGTGTACAACATCTGGGTTTCATAAACATGCACACTGTAAAATTCATATCAAATCCTATCACACATCCACTTTTATTCGTACTACTCAAGATTACTGTGGCTGGTCATACTTTTTTGTGGGTCCATGTAAATTCTGAGAATTATTCATGTATTTTTGCCAAAATTATCCTCAGAAATTTGACAGAGTTATGATTACACTGGAGTTTTGATTTAGTTTTAATAGTATAGACATTTTCACAATATGCATTTTTTAAGTCCATAAACATGAGATATACTTAACTTATTTGTGAATTCCTCATTTTATAATTTCTTTTATCATAATTTATTGTTGGCATATAGGAACAAATGATTTTATACAGTGATTTATATCTTGATGCTTCACTGAATTTATTCATTACTTTAGCAATTTTCTGAAGTATTGAGGATTATCTACCTGTAGGATTATGTCATCTACAAACCAAAAATTTAATTTTTTCTCTCTTATCATGTATGAATTTTATTTCTTTTTATTGACCAACAACTCCCACCAGGGCTTATAGTACTGGAATATTTTGAAGAGAAATGCCAAAAGCAAGTCTATTTGGCTTTTGCTCTGTTGGACGAAAATCTTTCAGTCTTAGTGAAATTGATTTGCATTCACTGAAGCATCCTTAGAATATTAGCAATTTGCTGGTGCATTTCTGTTGGGAAGTTCTTCACTCATGTTTTTCAGAAGTATCTTTTCTCCTCATTTCAGTGTTTTTCTCTACTTCTGTATCATAGTATGGTAATGATAATCATTTAAGATGAGTTTGGAAATATATGCTATGCTTCCTCTTAAATATTCTCAGGACTGTTTGAAAAACATTTAGATTAATTTTATGCTTGCTACAATATACTATTTTACCTACAAGGTCATAAGATTTCACTACTTGGATGTTTTTGGTTACTGATTCAGTCCATTTTACTCATTTGTCATAGAGATTTTTTTTTATTTTAAAGAGAAATGAAAACAAAATAACAAAGATAAAAACAAAACACAAAACCCAATAAAAGTGGTACAGAATTTCAAAACAAGATGATAGGAAATTAACAATGGTTGTTACAGTACATATTGTTATCTTCAATGAAGTTGCTCAGACTACCACATGTAAGAATGCAAGGTTGATCAAACAATTAAGAATAATAAAATATAATAAAAAATTTAGAAACAATGCAGTATCACTAATCAAGATGGTAGGAATTCAACAATGGTTGTTATATTGCATATTGTTGTCTTCAGATTAGTTGTTCAGATTACCAGATCTAAGAGAGATTTAAGCATTAACCGTTCCTTTCTATAATCCAATAGACATCAGTGGTTCAATTATCCCTGCTATCCCTGTACATACATATACATCCTGTATATCCCTGCTGTCCTGTAATCCCTGCTGTCCTGTACATCGCTGCTATCCCTGCACATACATGCATATTTTTCCTTTCCTTCTTTCTTTTCTTAAATTTTTGCATTTTTTTAAAGTATAAAAAACAAAGAAAAACAACAACAACAACAACAAAGGAAAACATTAACAAAAAGACATAAAGCAGCACAAGGGCAGCACAATCAAAATTGAATTATAGACAAAGCGACAGGGAATCACCAATGTTTGCTGCACCACACACTGATAACTTCAGAGTGCATGCTCCTGAAATCACATATAGACGTACAATCTTGATCAAACAATCATGAACTGTTCCTTACCATAAAGCGACACAGGTCAACAGTGGCACCAGATTAGCCATCCTGCATATACACACATAGATACATATCTGTCCCTTTCTTCCCTTTCCTCCTCCCCTCATCCCACCTGCTTCCTACCTTTGAGCAGATTCCCTTCACAACCCCCAAAGTGCACCAAAGTGTTGTATATCACCAGGATCCTTAGCTGTTAGGATGAATTTACGTGTAGGTTGTTCAAGTCGATGAGATTGAGAGGATGACCATTGGAAAATCCCATTCCAATATCTCATTACTGTTGCAGCCTTGGAACTTTCACTGGTGTTATTAAGTAGTCTGAATAACTGAGAAACCTGTTAATGCCATATACATAAAAACTAATTTTTTTACTATTTAATTCTTTTTTAGGCAGGTAATTGTATGTTAAAATTTCATTTAATTTAGAATGTGATGAGATGGGAGGCTAACCATACCTGTTATCACAAAGTTTTCAAATAAGCATGGATTATCTGTATTTTTTTGTTTGTTTGTTTTGGTACTGGGAGGCAAACTCAGGACGTTCTACTTACCAGACAGGTGCTGTGCCTCTGTGCTATAACCCCAGCCCTGAATAATTTTGGAAAAGTCAGAATATTTCATATGGTCATAAAAAAGAACTAGTTTTCACCAACTGTAGAAATATCCACTAGCCCAGGGTGCATAGTGCTTGAAACCAAGTATTAAAGAATGTGTGTTTTAGTGCATCTGACTACCTCTGTACTCCTGCTAAGAAAATGGGTAATAAAACATTTTTATCACATAGGAAATTTGGAATACTTCATTTGCAAAGTGGTTTCAAGTCACATGGATACTCTAATAGGATAAAATAATTAAATTTAGAAAGCAAGATCTCGGTTTCAACATAGAAAAATGGAAAAAATTAAAGTGTGGATAGCTAATCAATTTTTGAGTAAATAAGAATTGAATATTTTTATTTTTTAAAATGGAAGATAAAATAGAAAGTGAGACCAAAGGACTCTGGCATGTGCAGTTCCATTACTTTATCAGTGTATTATGAGTGAAGAAATGAACTTGCGAAAGCAGAAGCGGTCCTTTTCTTTGGTCCTGTCTCTATTTCAATGCAAATGAGATGTTTGATGTACTCTTTTACTATAGAAGCCATTCTCTACTTTTCTGAGTGGAGTTCTACAAGATACAGTCTGAAGAGGACATCAGTTCAGCATTGCAGTTGTGTGAGCTCAGGGCATTCATCAATGCAGAGGCAAGAAGGAAGAGCATGTGTTTAATAGTTTTGCTTCCTTCTTTTACTTTTCAGGATTATTATATTTTTTAAGTATGAAAGGAAATGCATCAGATAGATGATTGTAATATTCAAATGTGTGCAGCTTTTATTGTTTCTTTTTTTTAAGTAAAGCTCCTATCTCCTTTCTTCTTTTGTGTATGCAGCAGGATGGAGATGTACTGTTTCAGTGTTCAGGGACTAGTTCTTTGACATGTCGGAATGGGTAGGAGAGATAATTCATGTCTGATACAGACTTAAAAAATAAGGTAATAATGACAATTCTGTGTCAGTCCTTTTCATTTCTTTCCTTTAAAAAGACAAGCTATATGCACAGCCATGCCCTACTCTGTTAAAAATTGCGTGTTCATCCATATAATGTAAACAAGATAAGGAGAAATTTCTGGTGAGTTTCCAGGGTAGTAAGTACTTCTGTGTTCTTCCCTGTTTTCATGTGTATAAGACAAAGCACAGTGTCCTCAGAGAAGTAATTACAGCCAGGTCCTCAGTTCTTTCTTTTTTTTTATTTTAAAAATAAAGGAAGAAAACATTAACAAACAGACATCCATTTACAAAATAGCGTAAGAATGATACAAACAATACAGAGTTACAGACAAAGTGGTAGGAAATTAACAATGGTCATTTATTATGTATTGATATCTTCAAAGTGGTTTCTCAGGAAAGCAAATAGAGACATACAATAATGATCAAACTAGTAATCGTTAACTGTTCCTTTCAGTAAAGCAATAGAAGACAGTGGCATGGCTGTTAGCTATCCTGTATATACATACATACATAATTTCCCCTTCTTTCCTTTCTCCTTTCCCACACCCCAGTTTATTACTTCTATGTGCTGGATGTCAAATATCCATAACAAGGGTGTGTGAGGCAGTACCAAAACCCAGTGTCTCTCACAGTTGGTAGTTACTATGCCAAATTTTGCATAAAGACTCACAAAGAAAATTAGTTTCATGGTCCATGAACTAATGACCAGTAACTGTTTCCCTCCTCTTTTTCCTCTAAGCAAAATTTCTCCTTGCTGTGGTGCTCAAATATAAAAACAGTAACTTTTGCAGTTTCTTTGGATATAAGTAAGGATAGGTATGTCATTCAGTTTTATCAGTGTATATCAGTGTATTATGAGTGAATATCCAAGGGAAAAACGCAAGCTGAGTTGTTGGGAAAGTTTGGTCAGAGAAACTTTCCTTTTCTTTGGTCCTGTCTGTATTTCAACGCAAATGAGATGTTTGATGTACTCTTTTACTACAGAAGCCATTCTCTACTTTTCGAGTGGAGTTCTACAAGATACAGTCTGAAGAGGGCATCAGTTCAGCGTTACAGTTGTGTGAGCTCAGGGCATTCATCAATGCAGAGGCTCAGAAGGAAGAGCATGTGTTTAATAGTTTTGCTTCCTTCTTTTACTTTTCAGGATTATTATATTTTTTAAGTATGAGAAGAAATGCATCAGATATATGATTGTAATATCCAAATGTGTTCAACATAGAAAAATGGGAAAAATTAAAGTGTGGATAGCTAATCAATTTTTGAGTAAATAAGAACCGAATATTTTTATTTTTTAAAATGGAAGACAAAAATAGAAAGTGAGACCAAAGGACTCTTTCATGTTGATATAAGAAGAGAAAAAGTTGATATAATAAATTATAAATGCCAGAGGACAAAATGGAAGAAAGTTGAGGGTGATTAAACAGTTACCAAGTAGAGGTTAAAAAGAGCAAAAGATTGCTTCACATTCTTGAATGTTAACACTTTAAATCAAATTCTTTACAAGCGCTGGGTCCCACCACCTCCTGCTTGCAGTCCCAGCCATCCGAGGAGCAAAAGGTGCTTCTCCTCCTGCACTGTTCTACCTTTATCTTCTCCCCAATTTATACTGTCCTTGCTCTTTTACCTGCACCCAGCGTAGGTTCACTATAAGAAATTTATGCTTTCTTTTCCCACATTTTTGTTATAAAATACCGTTTTTAGATCTGGCAGCTACTTTTCCTAATGGCTCTCCAGTTTTATTCCTCGGATCTGTAGGATCTAGTGTCAGGACTAGTCCTTCAGATTAACATCTATAACAGCTCTACAAAGCGTTTCATTTCTGAGATCCCTTAGTTTCAAGAGTTTTGGTTTAATAAGGCGAGTCACAAATGTCCTAAGATATAATCTTCTCATTCCTTCCTTTGGGAATGCTTGTGCAGCTCGGTGTCTCTAGGGATTGGAATAAGACTTAAACGAACTATAAAAAACCATTGTTTTGAACTAAGCTCTTGTGCTCATCTCAACAAATGAGGGAAAATGTCAAAATACAGTTGCTCACACTAGATTTCCAC
The DNA here is from genome assembly GCA_004027595.1 of Dinomys branickii. NCBI lineage: Eukaryota > Metazoa > Chordata > Mammalia > Rodentia > Dinomyidae > Dinomys > Dinomys branickii. Next base: position 96,529 of record PVLD010002135.1, read on the forward strand.
ATCATAAATCTGAGACTAAGCCATTTATCTAAACTCAGAAATCAATATTAGAAAAACAAGTCAAATTTCCCCAAAAGGCCAGTGTCTCATGGCATAACAGTGAAGTTTCCTTGGTTTTAGCATTTACTAAAAGAGTAAACTGAGGTAACCTAATGTTAGATAACTGGGTAGTTTTCTAGTGTTCTGGTGCCCTTTTCTCACTTTATAACAAAAGTGCCTTAGAAATAAGCCCTCTGATCTTTGTTATTTGCTTCTGCTATACTTAGCTCTTCTCTGTTAATAATGACAATGTCTTCTGCTCAGCTCAGTGGAAAATTTGTTGCACTTGTAGCACTGAAATATTGGCTGACTGTAGCACGGAAAATAAAGTTAATCAATAGAAGTAAACTAAGTTGTTGAAATTTTATATTTTGTTGCCCTTAATATTTTAGAAATATTATGCAGATAAAATTAAAACTATGTCTCAAATTTTAATATTTGATTGCCTACTGCTCTGACTGAGCTCACATCTGAAAAAGATAACAAGAAATTCCAAGAGTTTCTTATTTTGAGACAAAAGTGCAGTTAAACGCATATGCGGCGTAGCCTGGACATGCTTGGGGAGTTCTGACGCTATCTAGTGCTCTCCACCACAAGGAAAGACAAGCTTTATTGTCTCTTCGTCTTCAGACCAGCTGGAGAACTTGCTCTGCTGTACGCAGGAACCTCGTGAAGCTTCTTTTATTCTATCTTGCTTGTCTGTTGTTATCTATCTCGATATTAGATACACATTTTAGTTTGGTGTCCACTTTGTTTCTGTGGCACGACCTGAGCCCTTGGCACCGTGCGTCACGTATCTGGGTGATGTTCGCCACCACAGGACATCCACTATTGCTGTGTGTTAGCTTGTTCCTTCGCTGTGGCCCCTACTCTCCAGTGTGCTCTGAGCCTCGTTGCTATCTACTGGCCAATGAGACCTTTGAGCTGCTGTTGCCTGCTAGAAATCTTGCTCTTTCTGCTTTCTGGTGCTTTTCCTAGATCCTACTGAGCCACTATTATAGATTTAACAAAACCTTAAGTTTGACTAACTGATGCTTAGTGGCAGAAGTATGAATTTAGAAGCCTTTTAATATTAGATGTGGGTATTTGTATAATACTATATCTCAGATTGAACTGTGTTTATAATTTAAGTAAAATCTAGGATAAATGTTAGCTTAAGGGGAAAAGGCACACCCACAGACTGTACTTCTCAATGAGGTGTTGAGAAACAATCTGTAGTAATGCTAAGGAGAAAGCTCAGAATTCTGCATAATACTAAGCCCTATTGGGTGGTATCATGGAGAATAGGAGTAGTCACCATATTGCTTCTAAAAATTTCTACTTCTAAATGAAGGTAGCTTGACTTAGGTCACTTTATTGTAAGGAATAGTTGATGATTAATTGTTTGATCAATTTTGCATGTCTATATCTATGTTCCTGAATATACACTTCGAAGTTATCAATTCCCTGTCACCTTGTCTGTAACTCAGTTTTGAGTGTACTATTCTTATGCTACTTTGTGTCTGTTTGTTAATATGTTTTTGTTCTTTTACTTTTAAAATAATAAAAAATAAATAAATAAATAAATGAGGGTAGCTCAGAAAGACCCCACAAAATGGCTTTGGTATTATTGATGTCTGAATTTCTGTTATAAAACAGATCCTGGTCCTCAGAGTTATAAGGAAAAAATTTCCAATGCATCGAATGCATCAAGAAAATATGAATTCAAATCTAATTTATATCTTGTGCAATAAAACATGAAGCACAACCATTGCAAAAAAAACACAACAAAACAAAACCCTAACGTTTACTGATACCAGTTGACATACTCTATCATACATGCCACATCTTGCCTTGCCTGGATTGCACTGAATGAAGAGGAAATGTCTAGGGCTACATACAAAATATGGAATATAGATGTAAGTATATATTCATTACATATATGTAATTCATATATCATATGCAATTACACGCATTATATATAATTCAGTTAAGATATATATAATGAAGTCATCTTTTAAAAAGTTTTTAAAATTGATTATTATAAGTCAAGTGTGTGCAATTTGTAGAGTGCAGGTTGGATGCATGTGCAAGAAACTTATACCTGTGAATAAGGCAGGGGAAATTCTCATTTATTTACAGACATGACTCATTTAGAATAAACAAATAATCTCATTTGGATAATATTTCTCATGCTTTCCATCTGGAGTGTCCCCCTCACATTTTTGAAAGGCAGCTGAATCGTCTTTGGTGGCATAACTCACTGATGCATTCATAGCTGACTTGCCCTAGGAGGTAGGGCCTGGCTAGAGGAAGCTTGCTGTGGGAGGCTGGGGTTACCAGGAAAGTGAACCTTCTTCCCAGGTCCTTCCTTTTACCTCTGCTTCCAGGTACTAGGATGTGAGCAGCGTCCGTCCCACTGTGCCGCTTCTGCTTTAGGGCCTGTGGACCACGAACCATTCCACCATACAGAAGGCAGTTCCACTGAACTGATACTGTGAACCACAGTGAACCTCTCTTCCATTAGACTGTGGGTCTTCAGTATTGTGTCCCAGTGACCCCACTTTGAAAAAGTGACCCAGACATAGGGTGAGAAAACAAAATCTTCAACAAAGATTTACCTCTAAATTCAAATATTTGCTAAAAGAATTTATGACAAAACATAGACGGTCATTGATTAAGATTAACTATTCTAAATTCAACACAACATTTGCTAAGGTAAACCAATTGATATCATTTTTATGAACTTAGTTGATATCAGCACTCAAGTTAGAGTTCGCTGGCATATTTCACTAAGTTTAAGCAGGCTACTTTTAAAGTTTTTATAACATTAGCAGGCACAGAGGAAAAGGACAGTTGTGTTTTCAGAAGTTAGCCATCAGAATAGTTTCAGTATTTAATTTCTCCATAGCCAGAGCTTCTGTTTTCTTAAAATGTTACATAGAAGACATGAATAATGTGACCCAAAGAGTCGTAGATCACATTTAAATTATGGTTTTGGCCCTCAATATTAGCTTGACAGAAGAGAACACATGGACATGCACCCTCATTAATGCACAATGTAGTAGAATACGAATTAAAGCAGCATCTTCAAGGATTGAAGTGCATTATCCAATATTCACTAATAGAAGAGATTCATTCATTCATTCCCCCTCTCTCTCTCTCCCTCTCTCTCTCTCTCTCTCTCTCCCTCTCTCTCTCTCTCTCTCTCTCTCTCTCTCTCTCTCTCTCTCTCTCTCTTTCTTTCTTTTCAGTACTGGGAATCAAACTCAGGACCTTACACTTGCCAGTCAGGCACTTGTGCAACTGAGCTATATACCGGCCCCCATTTCTCCATTTAATAAGTAAATTGGATTTCCCTTTGAACAAAGAAAGATAAAATGGTGTCCTGTTATGCATTACCATAATCTTAACAACTGGACTCCTAGACATTTCAATCTTTAATGTGAAAGGAAAATCATCATATATTGGATGTTGACACAGCGTATGCTGCCTTTGGGAGCTTCTTGCCACCGCACGGCCTGTATTGACATGCAGTTCATGCCGTATCAGCGGCTTCAAAAGGCCGTCCCACAATACTATCTATTCTGCTGCTTCAATATGGTGAGAAACATGGGAAGGACAGTGAATCGTGTCAGGATTAAGCCTTTAAACCGTCATGGTGAAGAAAGTGTTATGTGAGTGCACAGATAGTACTTTTGGTGGAATCGTGGCATGAAGAATACACAAATCTGCATACAAAGTAAACATCAAAGGTTGTAAGGACAAAATACTACCTTTCCCATCATGGAAGCAATGATAACCAACCTTCTCCTGGATAGCTAGCTGGCCGCTCTGGGGAACTGTGCCATACTCAGTGCAGTTCTCAGTCACTGGCCGATCGCACACCCAGTTTTTGGTGTAACTTAAGTGAGCTTGGTTAGTGGAAAGCTATGTTGGTGGAGCCATGCATAGTCTCCATGGACGTTTTATGAGGCAGTTTGGATATAAGAGAGATAGGTAAGGAAAGAGAGTTGTATTCATACAATGGTTCATCCTACCTACGTTTAGGGTCTCCTGCATCTTGAGTTGTGTTTTAGTTCTTGTAGCAAGGTTTACTAATCATATGTTCTGAGAAGAATGGAAACTGTTTGGGGAGGAAACTGTTTCCAAACAGACCCTTTCCATTTGACAGGCAAGGCAGAGTTAACCGACTCAGGTGGAGGTAAAAGTACTGACTGTTTCGGCTGGAGAAGGTGACATGGGTGGCAGGTGGGGAATCCCAATGCCCTTGTGGTGGGAAACCTGCTTCCACCGTGGGAAGGCAGGTGCCTTCCACTCCTAAAGGAGACGTCGGAATTGAAGGGCTCAAAATATCTCAAAATTTATTAAGGTCTTCCTATACCTCTCATCCCTATGGGATCCAGTTTGTTGTAAAACAGTACTACATATCATCGCCTATGCCCTACATTAATAGTGCACACTCTAAGGGCAGGAATTAAGCTTTGCGTTGCAGTTTTGTCAGCTTGGCCATGAGGTCTGCGCATGTGTTTTAGCAATCTCAGACCCATAGCTATAAGAGATAAGATTCTCTTTCTGCACAAAAGCCTTGAGGTAATTTACAGAGATTTGAAATGGGAATTGAAAGGCTTAAGCTTAACGTTTCTTTAAATTTTACTTGTGACTGGGAAATAATAAGTATATATATTTAGTGCTGTTTTAATGTGTGTTTTATTATAGAATGATTAAGTTAAGACATTTAACAAGTCTATCATCTGACATTCTTATGTTCTGTAAGTTTCCTTTCTCTACTTGGTCAAGTGACATTAAGAAAAACCATGAATGTCATTATACTCATTAGTTTACTAAAATGTTGAATGTATCAAGCATAAAATCTGTGCTTCTTGGAAGTAACTGAAAAAAATATTTTACGTATTGCTGAGACCCACTGACAACAAAGAGGATTAAAATCCTTAACTGCCTAACTCCAGTCAAATGCCTTAAAAAGGAACCTCAGAGAAAAACACCTGGCCTTGTGTAGGCCATCCTTTAAAATGCTAGCAAACCTTCGATGCAAGTTACTTTATTTCTCACAAAATCTGAACTCATCTTCTCTGAAAGTGATGCATAGATCTCTAATCATGCCCTTATTACCTAACGCTAAAGGCCTCTGTGGGCTGAAGGAGAATGGTGATCATACATATATAATTTAAACTCTAAGCAAGGGCTCACTGGAGATTTGCAAGGTGCTGCATGATCTGGGAAAGAGACAGTCATTGGAAAATCATACTTGTTGCCTGTCTTCATTTTTTATATACTTAAACCCTCATAAATATCCTAATTTTCACCCTGTGATTCCTCTATTCAAACTCTCTCACTGTCCATCATGACATTTTTTTTTCTGAAAAACATAAACTCTTGTCTTTTCTGTATTTTTCATCTATTGCTAAATTCTTTCATCTGTTCTCCCCAGCGGTGCTTCATTCATAGTACTGTAAGGCACATATCTTTATAAATTGGGCTCACTACAGACTACAGCAGCTTTATTTATTAACGGAAATAATCATTAACAATTTCAAATGGAATTCTATCAGATTTGATACTAAAAAAATCCCAAAATCAAATTGAGAACATCATCCTGAACATTTTCAGGTTCTATTCAGAGAGAGAGAGAGGAGGAGGAAGAGGGTGTGAAGAGGAGCAGGAAGAAGGAGAAGAGGAAGGGGAAGAAGGAGAAGAAGAGGCAGGAGCAGAAGGAGAAAAAGAAGAGGTGATAATAAGGTTTATTATGGGACTAGACTCATACGCCTATGGAAGTAGAGTCCCATGAAGCGACGTGACATTATTACAAACTGAATCCCCACTAAAGCCAATGATCTGATATGCACACTCTCCCTGTGCCAGTCCAATTGACATGTAAAATTCAGCATAGCAACAGCTTATCTCCATTTTCTACCTATATTTTCCCCATTAAATTGTTTACTGTCAAAAATGCGATATGGAAACTATTGGATGTTTATTTGTTCTAAATAAATTTGTTAGCCAAGATTCACTTCTGTCCATCCAGAAGTGCTATGTACTTTTCAGCAGAAAAATTATGCAATGAAATATTTTGTGTAGTAATTTACAAACACCATGCTTTTATTTTGAAATATATATTTTTTTAAAATGAAGTTTTAGAGTATAGAACCATAAAGGGTGAAAGTTGCCAAAAGTAGTGGTAGCCACTTTTCAAATGGAAATGTTTTGATAATGAGCTGGCAAGTAAGGACAATAACCGTTTGTAACATAAAAGAATAATAACACTTCTAAGGAACAGCTGTTGATCACTTAGGCACAAAACTAGTGTAAGATATTTCAATTACCACAATTTGTTATTATTTATTAGTTTTATCAAGTTAGGATTATTGCCCCATTTTACTTATGAAGAGGCTCATCTTCCCACGAAACATTTTTACACCATAGCGCAAGTGTCAGAAATGAGATTCAGTTTAATGTTTGTTTGAGGTTAAATTCTGATTAATTTTCAATTTCTATCAGAACATACTGGAATGGAATCCAAATTGTCTCAGAACTTTTCAGCAATGTAAAATTAATATGGTCATTTTTGGAAATATGATTTAGGGATCAAATTAATTTTAACATCAAAGAACAGATCATGATAGTCTGTATTGAAGATTACAAAGAGAATCAATAAAGATGTGCATGTACAATATTTTATCACGGAAGCAGTTGATTTTGAAAGCAAAAAAATGAGCAGCGTACAATTGCTACCTATTCTAATGCTTAAGATAATTGTGTCCATTCATTATAGCAAAATTTAATGCACAATTGTGACAAATGCCAAGAAAAGAAAATTCATCAAAATAAAGAAAAGTAAAAAATCATCCAACACTATCTCAGACTTAAAAAATAAAAGGTAAAGGGCACAAATCAAGCAATTCCTTTCCCTCAGCTTAATTTAAGCCACCAGTGAGGTAGAGCTAACAAAGATAATATAGTTTTAAGATGCATAATGGAAGTTAATTGTCTATATAATGGAAAATAATATCACCATTTCACTGTGTTGGTCAGGACACACATGGGATAACGAAATCAATTTGTGCTCTCTGAGACTTTGCTTGCTCCCGTGTTATGACAATTAACAATTTAGTTTATGGGCAGTGTATTATCAAAAGTCTTTTTACCACTACGGACTCTGAATTACATGCCTGCAAGGACCATGACTTACCTAATTGCATGTCAATGGCACCTAGCAGAAAATATGGCCATTAGTATGTGCTTAGTAAAGCATTGCATTTATTAAGGCCCTCATCTTATTGTCTTGGATGCCTGCCATAACATCATCACTGATTTCTTTGCCTCTTTATTTCCCTCTCTGAATTGCATTCCCTAGATAATTGTTTATGCAGTGAAAATAACCTCTCCAAGGTCGTAGAACTAGTGACAGATATTCTACTTAAGTAGATTGAATTGACTCCCTTTTGCAAAATACGATTTTAAGTGAAATAAATGATACATATAAATATAAATGTGGCATCATTTGTTTTATATGAGAACACTAAAATATTAATACAGAACACAATAAAAGATAGGTAATAGGAAGCGGGGAGATGGATTTTTGCCAGTGGAAAGGAGATCAAGAGCCGGAAGAAGGACAGAGGAGGACAGGGGGAGGGGATGACGTAAGATTTGAGATGTGATGCAATCACGCACTCCAAATGTGCACTAATAAAAACTGATAAAAAGATTGTAAAAATTAAACCTAATTTTAAACATAAAACACACAACAAAAGAGAGATATTAGAATGTAGTAAATCTTCCTTTCTTCATGGTAATCTCTACCCAGTATTGTATGATGTGTGTGATATTTTCACAGCCTGTGACTGAGAGCAGTGAAAAGGCAGGCACTAAGGAAAAGGTCCGAACAAAGGAGGAAAGCCAATCTAGGAGTAAAGCTAAGCTTAGCCAAGCAGTAGCCAGAACCTTGAGGAGAATCTAATATGCAGAAAAGCTGAAAGAATGTGAGTTTTCAAAAAGTCTTGCTCAATATCATCTATCTATCTGTCATGTATCTATATAATGCAGATAGATATATATCTACAGGTATATCTTTGAAATATCAAGGCTTCATTAGATTAAATATATCTGTACTGCTTGATAACTTCTCTGGAATAAAGTAAGTGTTTAAAAACTGTTTAATAGCTTAATTGAGAAATCATGATTTTGTACTTGTGACGCAGAAAACAAGTACAATCTAATAGAGCAATGATCCTGCATTATTGTTGCAATGATCTTGTTTGATTCAAGGCTCTCAAACCAGGAAGAATATTGAGATCCAGAGGAACTGAGTGGAGGGACTGCTCATTATCCACTGGACAGTGCTGGGTAATCTGCCTGCTTAAATTCTCACTGTATTTTGGCAAGAATTTGCAGCTGTTCAGAAAAGTGAACTAAATAATATTGGGCAAAAACTGTAATCATTTAAGTATTTTTGTTAAAAATATATCCACTACTGTACAAGTGATACATTATGCAATTTATAATAATATTTTTGTTGAATGTCATTAGTGAAAATTTAACACAGTTATGATATTTTATTTTTAGTGATCAAATGATTCCAGGTCTGTATGGATTTTAAATTTTTAAATTGCTACAATGAATTCTGTCTCACTAACATACAATACTTTTTCTAAAAAGATGACTGGAAATGGGGGGATCAGTTTTATCTATGGGGAAGGAATCTGGAGATGGGGGAAGATTGGAGGGATGGGAAGGGAAGAACAACAAAAATGGATGAAGAATGTGTGTATATCACAGTGGGTCTATTTTTTTCAGGATCACCAATACATCAAGTACATTCTCATAAAATTGGGAAGTTGAGAGAAAAAAGAAAGGGAAAAATACGCCATGCTATAGGAAGCAGACACAGAAGGCTAAAGCATGTAATTTATATGTGATATATAGCATATAACATAGTATAGAGAACTGTATAACTGTCAACACCACCGTTAAGAATCTCTTCTTTTGCTATTATGTTTTAGAGTGAAAGTTTTTCTGAAAAACAGATGACTTGGGGGACTGAGCAACTTCGCCGATGATAACAGCATGCAGTGTGGTAACCACGGCTAATCCCTATCATTTTGTTTTGAGGTCATGTACCATTTGTGGTTTTTGTTTTTGTCTCCCATGTAGTTGTTGTGTTTGTTTTTTTTCACTTAAAAAATAAAAAAAAGTCTGATTGCACAAGAATTTGTGTTCCTGTTTCTGCTAATGTATGTCTTTGGCAAGTAACTTATAGTTCTCTGAGTCTAAACTTTTCTATCTAAAATGTGGACAACAATTTCCAAGCAGATATATTAACTGATTAATAATACTAAAGATGAAACCTATAGCACAACGCTTAAAACTTTGTGCATAGTATGTAACTATTCCATTTATTTTATTGTAGCACAGATAACTTTTTCAGGATTGCAGAAGTTAATTAAAACTTTGAGGTAATTCAAAGAGTAGTATTGAAGAAAACAACTGAATCTTAGAAAGAAAAATGAGTTTGGTTGTCTTTTAGCTTCCCCTAAGTGCATTCTGGTGTCTTAGGGTCTATAAATGTCTTAGCTATTTTTCTGTCACTGCTGGGACAAAATACCCAACAGCCAAAGTTAAAGGCGGAAACGTTTATTTAGCTCACAGTTTGTTATTTAGCTCACAGTTTGCGGAGGGTTCAGTCCGTAATGTGCTCGATCCAAGGCAGGGTGGCCTGGCAGAGGGGCAACAGTTAAGGGTGGTGGAAGAAGCAAAAGCAACAAGAACAAAGAAGGGCAAACAAGTCTCTTTGCCCCTTTTATCTGCTCCAGACTGCTGGGCCTAGGGCGGTGTCAGTCCGATGGGTGGAATGTTGCAGCAGTCACCCATGCCTACTCCCGGCACCCTTAACATCAGCACTGCAGTGTAAATCAATCAGTGCCTGTGAAAAACCTGCCTCCATGACTGCAAGAGGCTTCAGTAGCAGCAGGGTGTGTGGAGGGGGGGGGGAGAGGGACATCCAGACACAAACCATAACAACGGTGCCCCTGAAATGAGCCAACTTGGAAACATTATATGAGAAACCTAGTAGCATGGCATCCAAGATAGTTTGGGTTCATAGCTTCCCCAAAAGACCACTCTCAAAGAATTGTCTTGATTTTACCAAACAAACAAAAAAAACCAAAAAACAAACAAAAAACCCCATGAAACAGCACCACTCATGTGCTTTGTCTTAATGTGACTCGAGGTAGAGCTAGTGAGGAGAGATCCATCTTCAAAGAACTTGTTTAAAAGCAGCCGCAGTTGTTTAATATCACAGATAATGAGGCAGCAATACTCGCTACATATTAAAACTCTGGACAACAGTTTTAAAGGAAAATTAGAGACTTAGTCCATGGGTGCTTTAAAGACCTCCAGCATTCCTTAGGGGTATAGGAGCCCACAAAGCTGCTCACCTGCTCAGTAAAGATGTGAACACATTGTAATCTCTCACATCTGAATAGAGTTAGTACTAAGGGCAGACATGACAGGCTGGGTGACCTTTATCAAGATTAAAGTTTCCAGACTTTTCAGTGCTAAATACAAGCCCCAAACAAACACAATTTGTCCTACTTAGTATAGAATGATTTATGGGTTCCAGTCAATTAAAGAAATATATATTTAATAATTAGGGGAACGATAAGTAACTATGTGATAATGAATCTTGTGGAGGCATGTCTCTTCCCACTTTCTAATACATCCTGTGTTGCTTCTGTTTTGTTTCTCAAAAATAATGTTTACCAAACTGTTCCAAGAAAGTCATTAAATAAAATAGCAACAAGAAGAATCTATTAAAACTGTGAACAAGAAAAAATTCTCAGATCAATTGTAACACTTATTTCCATTGTTTCCTTATCATATTATTTAAAATGTTCGTTTTCAAGATCTATACCCTTTTGTGAAAAAATATGTACCTTCAGATTAGTTTGTAAAATATTTTATTTTCTACAATAAGTTGTCATTTTGTCTTTTCATATTTATGCTATCACTCACAGAGTAAGTTTTAATTTTGAAAACAGGAATGTATTTTTTGCACGGATTGTGGGATAGCTAAGAGCAGCCATCCCTCAACCATCCCTAAGGTATGAATAATTTTTATGGATCCTTTATGTCAAGAATTTTGAAGGTTTGCCATTTAAATTTAGATCTATGTCCGTCTTGAGTTATTTATAACATGTAAGGTCATATTACTTTCATTGTCAATCATTTGCATATGGGTTTTGATCTGTTCAGCCAACATTTATGTATATATGTGTTTTTAAAAATAGGGTCACATTAGGTAGCCCAGAGTAGCCTTAAGTTAGCTATCTAGTCCCAGTGACCTAGCATCACTTGCTGCCCTGGCCACATGCAAGTCAGGACCACAGGTGTGTGGTACAACGTCAGGCTTCCCAGAAACAGATTTTTAAATAATTATTCTTTGGACCCTTGTAGAAAATATAAAATCTTGTGCCTGGATTTTTTATTTATTTCCATTGACTTTATGACTACTATTTTAAAAAAAATTTTATTTTAGAGAGTAGTACATGAGAAACAAACAAAAAGAAAAATAGCAGTATACCAGAATCATAAACATAAACACATCAAAGCAAGAACATTTACAGTGATACAAGGTTTCAAGACAAAATAATACAAAATTAGCAGTGGTATATGACTATTCTTATGTGAGATCCACACAATCGTTACCAATGTAAGTTTGAAATAAATGTGGAAGTGGAGAAGTACAAAAATTTCAAATTAATTTGACCTTGAGATTATTTTGGTATTGTAGGTCCTATATACTCATTACCATATACATTTTACAATCATTGCCAATTGCTACAGAAGAATAAAAGTGCAGCCTGGGTTCTGGCACATACTGCACTAAAGGTTTCGGTAAGTTAGGAAGTCGTCCCACTTCAACCAAGGCAGATCTTCCCATCTATTTAGATTCTCTATTTCCCACATGCTACAGAACTATTCAGATTTTAACATTTAATTGTAATCAGTTCATTATTTTCTGTCCCTTTATACCTGTCAATATAGCATCAATAGTTTTAAAAACCTGACAGTTTAATTATCTCTATTCTTATTTTGTTTTTGCTATTGTGTGTGTGTGTGTGTGTGTGTGTGTGTGTGTGTGTGTGTGTGCACGTGCATGTGTGCTTGCTTTTGTTATTTCATTCCCACAGCTTCATTCGTTGCTTACCTTGGTGCCTTGCCGAGCCTTTTAGACATGCCTTTAAAATCTAGATGGAAGAGTGCTTGATCCTACAACACTTACATTCTACATGCTGATGAAACCAGCATCATGTGTGTGATGCTACAGTGTGATGCCAGCAGAAAAGTAACCAGGACCATTTGGACCCGTGCAGTGATCTGAGCACCTGGATGGCTGACCATGGTGAAATCAATCAAAGGCAACTGATGCCGGAAGAGGCTTTTCTCAAGCAGGAATCTTTTTCACAAACTAAATGTTCATACTTTTGTACTCTTGAGCCTACTATGGGTGAGGACTGCTGATTACTGAGATATACTTCAGTTGTTTTTCTTCTTGTCGTTGTACCAAGTACCTACTTACTTTTTAATGGCAATTATCTCCTTAGCAGCTATTCTTCCATTGGCCCTATTTATACAATGTCCACTTTGGTCTAAAATTTAAAATTTTCAATTTTTTCTCTTCTGTCTTTTGTCATCATTCTCACTATAAATCTAGCTAAAAATATCCAGCAATATTCACTCCAAAGTGTAAGATTTGGTCTGTGCTGAAAGTTCCCCCAACAGATATATTTGTTCACTACCTTGAATTCCCTGCAGCCTCAAGATATATGTACAATGTAGACACATTTTCTGCCACAGCATAGCACATGTGCCCTGCATTCCAACTGCCAACAGGGTCCTTGTTCCTAACTGAAATTGTCTGAGCCTCGCTTTTACCATACACATTCCTATTAGCATCTTAGCATTTTGAGATTCTACCGAAAGATCCTCCATCGAGCTCCAATTACAACTTTCTTCACTTCCTTAGGTCACTTGTTCAAACCTTTCCAATCTCTTCCCATGGGTTAGCTCTAAACTGCATGGTAAGTAGTATCATAGGAACAGCACCATTTTTCTGGCACCAATTTTCGGTATTAGTCAGCTTTTCCATTGGCTGACAGTATACAACACTTATATAAAGGAGGAAAGGTTTAAATTAGTTCACAGTTTCAGCAGTATGTAGCTTGGCAGGCTCTAAGGCATAAATATGACAGGAACACAAGCAGAAAATTTTTTTTAATTTATGGCAGCTGGATGTGGAGCAGAGCAAGGTAACAGTTTCAGGGAAAAATGATGAGGCACTATGCATGGTACCCAAGGTCCTGCCTCCAAGACCAAACCAGCCATACCCAGCGGCACACTTTACTAAGCTACTGGGCATTTCTTAATCCAGGGCCATTGCCATATGAAGTCAGATAATCTTTCAGATGTGCCGAGAAGAAAGCGAGGTATCTCTGTGTACGATGCTCCCACTGCACCTTCAGGCTGCCCAGAGGTTTCCGTGTGCGCCACCTCACTTTGATTCCTCCGAAGGCCTGTGCTTTTAGAATACATCACCTCTGTTACAATCTCTAAATAATTGTCACGAATGCGTGAGACTGTAAAGTATACTCAATGTCACCAAGATTCACAAATTTAAAAACTAGCGGGTAGAATTCATCACAGTTTTTGGTCCTCTCTGTCATACTTGGCTCACCAGTTCTTTTGCAAGTGCGGCTGACAGAGTTTATGTGTAAAATCAGTGATCCTTCTGAAGCACCCTCCATATCCCATCTTATAGATTTTCTACCCTGGGATTGTGCTAAAGCTTATGAAAATTTTTATTCTCTGCATATTAACAGTGGGGTATTTTAACCTGGGAAACTATCCTTTGAAGGACAGGGACATTGTAGAAAAGTACCTTATGTGCTCATTCCTAAGAAGGTGCATGTCTTTCATTGGCGCGTTCTGGAAAATACAGGGTTTTCCCCAGAAGTAGTAAGTCTAATGTTCTGCTTGTATTTTCTCTTCTTTGTTCTATACTTCGGTCTTCTTACTCTTTTGTCTTTCCTGCTTCTTTTGAACAAACTTTCAAATGAGCTCACACATTCTCAGCTTCTCCCTGGTTTTGTTTTTCTGCACAACAGAGGTTATGAGGAATTTGAGATTCTCTCTCTCTTCACCTACCTTCCCACAGTCATCCTCTGTAAATTAATTATATATATGCATCCTTACTTCATCTACACATTGGAGTAGGCGGTTCCTAATAATGAAGAAAACATGACTACCTCTGCAAGCACCTACCGCTGCATTTGAATAGACCATCAATAGAAAAGCAAACAAGAACTACTTTTAGATCTCAGAAATTCACATTTGCTTTGACTGCTCATAAATTCTGAAAAGGATGCATTTATGCTCAAGGTAAATCAAGCTAACTCTGTAATAATTGTCTGTTTTGACTTTCAAAATTGACTGCATTATAAACACTTCCACTTAAAGGTGAATACAAGAGTACCCAGAGGTCTTTTCTATGGAGCTACAATTAGATAAAACGGTATTATTTTTACCATGCTGTGTTTCCCATTAGCTGGTGATCAAAAGAAACATTCCAAAGAAGATCAGTAGGATGCGAGATTGATTACAGACTGATTCAACAGTGTAGTCACTAGCTAGTGCAATCTCAGCATGAATGGAGTCTCCAGAGAGCTGGCTGCGATCTGATAGCACTTCAGAGGGGAGAAATCAAATGACTTCTAGAATGTAGATTGGTTCGGGTTGCATTAAACAGGAAAGGATTATGTCTCACACTGTCATCCATCCTGGCATCCGAGCGCAGTGAGTCTAAAACATCTCATTTCCACAGAAGGTATACATCAACTTTGCTGCACGACCTGATTCAGCAACTCCTGTGAGGAAAGGGCTACTGCACAAATGCTATGTGAAAATAGCTGCAATTAATTATAGTGTGATTTTTGTGCTTCTTGCCAAGGACAGGAGACCAATATTTCATTATTATTTAATTTACATCCCTTGTATTGGTCATTCTCTCTTAACATTATAAATCTCAAACACAGTATCCCCTGTCTATAAAACTGAGAGGAAACACTACTGAAGGGCATTGGAAACAATCAAAGAAAGAGTCAAAAAGTAGATTAAAATTCAACATCTATTTCTTACTTTGCTGAAATTTTTTTTGTGTGCTTATATGTAATTGACTTATTTGTGCTTATTAAGCTCAACTAAAAATGGAAGGATCATATTCATTATCCCTGTGAGCAAGGGCTGCATACTTTACAATTCTAAAATTTTACTTCAAATTTTGTTCAGGGCAAGGATTCTACACATATATAAACTATGTACATACAATGCACACATGGAAAAATCTTAACAAATACATGAAAGGATTCTAAACCTAATAACTGAATTTATTTTTGTTTTGGGGTATATAGTCATGCATCAACCTTCAATATATTTATATTCTACCAGTGAACATTTAGTAAGTACAATTTAAAAGTATTTGTATTTAAATTGTCACTAATAAAAACAGTCAAAATTTAAAAATAAATCTGGGAAAATACACACAGCACTGCTATGTTGAAAACCACTAAATGATGATGAAAATGAAAAATAATGCAGAAAAATGGAGAAATGTGTCATATTAATGGACTAGAAATGTCAAAATTATGAATAGGGCAAGTCTTAAGAATTACTTTTAAAACACACCAAGTGGTGCAGTTTTTCACCATAAGAGTAAATATTATTACATTGTAATTTAAAATTTAAAACTGGCAGCCAGCCAGCCAGTCATGATGCTACACGCCTGTAATTCCAGCAGTCAGGAGGTTGAGGCAGGAGGATTGCTGCAAGTCTGAACTCAGTATGGGATACAAAGTGAGTTGAAGGCCATCCTGAACTGCATAGTTTGTCACAAAAAAGACCAAAAGGAAAAAGAAAACTAAAATATAAAAAGGCAAAAATTTAATTGTTTTATTATAATAAAATATTTTATTATAAACATACTTGTATAGACTTTAAATTTTAATATTTCTATAAAAATAGATTTTCTGTTCTTTCTCCCAGTTGTGGATGTTTTAGAAAAGTACCTCCTTAAGATTACATTTCCAGGCTTTGTCTTGCCACCTTGCTCTTTGATAAAGTAAAATGCAAACTCAAGGTTGAAGTCAAATTTCTCCTTCTTGCATAATTGTCTCTTCTTCCTCAAAACAGATATGTCTGTAGAATTTTATTTTATAATTTGTCACATTCTAGGCTACTATTTCAGAAGGAACATTGCCTAAGATTTTAATTTATTTTTATACCTAATATACTGGGAGTTGGTAAAGACAAAGTCAGTTATACTAATATGTTTTATTAATTATCTGTATTTTATGTGGTTTATTACAAATACAATTCTTGGCATAGAGAAATTATGTTTTTATTCATTTTAACCAGAGTCTAACACAGACTATACAGTCAAAAAGTATCATTTTTCTTCAATTTTGCCTATATTGCAAACAGACTGAGAGAGAAATCAAGGAAACCATACCTTTCACAATAGCATCCAAGAAACTGAAATATTTAGGAATCAATCTAACCAAAGAAGTAAAAGATCTATTCAATAAAAACAATAGTACTGTGAAAAAAGAGATTGAAGAGGATTTTAATAAATGGAAAAATATTCCTTGCTCATGAGTAGGAATAACCAACACTGTGAAAATGGCCATACTACAAAAATTGCTACAAATTCAATGCAATTTCCATTAAACTACCATTAGCATATCTCACAAATCTAGAGAAAACATTCTATAAATTCATCTGGAACTAGAAGAGACCCAGAATAGCAGAAACAATCCTGGGCAACAAAGACAAGTCAGGTGGAATTATAATCCTGACCTGAAATTATACTACAAAGCTACCATAATAAAATCCATATGGTACCGGCTAAGAAACAGACCAGAATATCAATGGAACAGACTGGAAGACACAGACACAATCACAATACACTCAGCCATCTAATCTTTGATAATGGGGCCAAACAACCTCACTGGAAGAATGTTAGCCTCTTTAACAAATGTTGCTGGAGAAATTGGTTTGCCACCTGCCAAAGACTAAAAATAGACCCAAGTCTATCACCATGTACCAAACTCAAATCAAAATGGATCACAGATCTCAATATTAAAGCAGAAACACTAAATCTATTGGAAGAGAAAGTAGGTACAAACCTTGAAGACATAGAAGTAGGCAGAGAGTTCATGAACAAAAGCCAAACTGCCCGTGAAATACTTCAAAGAATCAACAACTGGAATCTCATCCTGCTTTTCATAATGTTAATGGAAAAATAAGTATAAGATTTGTTTTAAATGATAAACATTTAAATATAATATTCATTTAAACATAATATGAATCATACCGATACAATTAAGGATGACAATAGATAAGTAATGTCTTATATAGCACAAATGACTATAAGAAATTCAGTACTATATTCAAGAAACGTAATTTCAGTGAGGAATGAACTTACAGACATACATTTTATAGGACATTTGATATAACTCTTAACTAAATAGTTATTGTGTATGTGTGTGTTTTCTTTTACAGGTGGGCAGAGGTGAGCAAAGGATAAATTCTACTTCATGGTGTCAAATTGACTGAACATCAGCCACTTCACTAGTTTTCTAGCCCAAATAAAATTGCTATGCCATGCACGAGTGGTATGACATATACTGAGAAAAGAAAACAAATAAGTTCGCTGGATTCATATTATACATTATTTCTGGTGCCAAAGGAAAATATAGAGCTGATCATTGGGTCTAATTTGAGCTCTAATTTGATTCTGATAATAATGGAGAGAAATATAATATTTTGAAAAATGAGTGGCAGAATCTGCCACAAATGTATAATCAGAATGAAGACCTCAGAAGCATAGCATATTGTTCATAATTAACTGTTATTTAATTCTCACCTTAAATGTTAGGTGCTAATTTTCTTTTTTCTTGTTTACTCTTTTGGCAGAAGTGAAAGTGGGAGAGAAAAAACACGCTGCACTGTTAAGAAACTCTCTGCCTTTATTTAACCAAATTTACAGAACAGCACAAACTTTTGCAAACAACCCTGTCATTAATTTGATACAAATGGGAGACGTCAAATGGTGCCTCTATAGAATAGCATCCCAAAGGCAATATTAAATTTTTATTTATTAGGTTCAACTTTAGTGTTCTGCAAAATTTTGGCCCTAAAGTAGATTCCAATAAACAAGACTGATTTAGTCGGCAAGGACAATGATGCTACCACCATCCTTCAAAACTATGCACAATTGCACATTATTATTTCCCTGCATCCAGGTTTCAGCATGTCTTAAAAGCCTGTATGTCAGCACAACGTGAACGCTGCATCACTAGTTTAGCTACAAGTATTCTCCATTGGAAAATAAATGGTGTTTATCTTTCTTGTTACTTCTGACCCTGCTGTATTGACCTCTATATTGAATGTTGTTCTAAAACAGACTCAGACCTTTAAAGAGGTTAGGTGTATATTTGATCACAATGGACAATGTTAGTTTACCTTTTTCCCACTCAATCACTTCCAATCAGCATATCATTTTATTTTGTGACTATGCCATATAAGAGGTGCATTGGCCTATTTTTGTGGTTTACATAAATATATTTGGTAAGTAATTATTTTAATTTCTGTTCTTCAGTGCACATTAGGTAGGATTTTATTATACATTACAGTCTTATAATTTGAAACTAAAGTTTCAGTGTTACTTAAATTCTCCTTGGGGGCTGTGTCAATACTGTACTCCTAAATATAATTTCCACCATTATTCTCTGTGGACTTACTGCTATAATACAGTACTTTTTACTGTATAACTCTTTGCATCTGAACATTTGTAATGATTTAGTAGAAAGTATGTAAACATTAAGTTAAGAAATGTAGTCGATGACTTGATATTTCAGCACCATTTTGTAGGTGGATATCCTTTGGAAAAATAAATAAGATTAAAATCTTAGTTATTTCTTCTGAAATATGAGAATGATAATGCCAGTCCTGGTGATATATAGTGATGTTTTGAAATCAAATGTTTGTAAAACCCTCACTTACTGCAAAGACTCCCTGTATGTAGAACATTATTTCGGTATTTATATCTTCATTTGTTCTGATATTACACATGCCCTGCAATCTAAGATGATTTCTAGAAACTATAAACTATCTTCACAAAGAAAATAGTAGACCATTTTCCAGAAACCTTTTAGATATAACATCCAGTTACAGATTTCTGTTGACTATTATTTCAATTTTGGTAGCATCTTATAAAATGAACTTGCTTCTTGGTTACCTGGATGGAGATTTTATGAAAAGAATTCTTATTTATGCAATCTTAGTAAATATAGTTACTGGAATAAAAGATAATCCTTTTCCTTGAGAAGCTTCTTGGAGGAAATAGAATAATCACAATAGTGAGAATATTGGCTTAATGAAAGGATAGGAAAAAAGGAATATAAAATACAGACGGGAAATGATTCCCGATTAAATTAATGCTGATAGTGTAAAATAAAGAGGCAAGTACCATCAAGTAGAATTTTTTTCTTATAATGGCTTTTGACTTATTTTGGGAATTTTCTTAGGTAAATGGCATTATTTGGTCACTGGTTTAGTTATTGTAAGTATTTATATTAATCTCTAGAACATTGTGCCAAACATGAGGCATTATTGGTTCATACATTTGGTAAACGTGGAACAGAACCACAGAAATATCATAAACATGACTCTTTGCATGATAAATTATTGTTTCAGAAATAGAGAGTCCATGCTGAAATATTTCATGTATATAGCTTTAATTAATAGAAAATGTCCAAGTACATTGATGCATGATGCACATTGAAATGTTTATTCTATGAATTACTCTTCCATATCGTTTGGCAATTTTAGCTTTGCAGCTCCATTAAATCATCTGACAATTCTCTTCATTATTTGAGTTGTTGATATTTTTGTTTTCTGCTTGTAAAAAGTTTGAGATCTCTTTTCTCCTGTAGCTATTATGAAAAATAGCCTAAGAAGCATATATAGAATGAAACTTTAGTGAGCTCTTGATAAGCATGAAAACCTAGCTGGTGGTTTTGCATCTATGATGTTAGTACACTGGTATTGAAGATGAAATCGCAACTCACAAGGTATTCTTATTTTTTTTTTTCCGGTACCAGGGATCGAACTCAGGACCTTGCGCTTGTCAGGCAAGCGCTTATGCCACTGAGCTATACCCCCAGCCCCCTCACAAAGTATTCTTATGACCACACAGAACAAATAACTTGAATCAAGTACAGGCCTGTCAAGTATGCAAACATTGACATTTCTTATGGAATTTAACTTTTATCAGTCATTTGGATGTATAACCTTCCCAAAATGGAACAAACATGCCCCTGTGCTGTTTAATAGCCTTCACAGGATAATCTGCTCTCTAGCATGAAGTCCAAATCTTAAGCAAGGAAAATAAAAAGTGGTCACTTAAAACTTGCCTAATTTCCAACAGACTTCAATTCCATTACCACTCTCCCTGCTTATGTATCTGACACATCTATGATGTGTTGCAGCCAATGCAGCCCCTCTATGTAGAATATCCTCTCCTAATTAATTGCTCAATGAAATACTAGCTTGTTTGGGAAACAAAACACAATATCTCCTGTCTTCTTTCACTTACAGTCTTCAAATGAAGTCATCCATTACTCGTTCTGTGGTGCCTTTAAACTTTGTTGTGGCCCAGGAGTATGATGACTTATAATGTCTAGACTTTTCTGAACACTTCAACAGTTTCCCCCTCTCACAACTGCATCCGCAGTTAAGTCATCTCTAAACATTCTGAGTGTAACAAATAGAATTTTGGCAATGCTCTCATTCTTCGCTATTGCTTTGTGTAGCATCTCCTAACTGAATTTTGGGTACTGATCACAAATCCATAAGGCTGGAGTACACCTAGGGAGTTTTGTCCATACAATGTCCTGAGGAGCTGAGAAATTTATCCTATCTGAACATTTCCTCTATTCACTAGTCCTCTTTTCTGTTTCAATTACCCATTTTCCCAGCTATAACAATACTATGTTTCTCAAATCAAAATGATTGCCTTGGTTTTGCTCCCTTCACATATTACCATGCTACATTTTATTACACACTGATCAGAAAACATCTATAAGGGAACACACTTCGCGGGATTGCTCTGTACCTATTTCTTATGATTTTTGCATCTTCGGTTACTTACCCCAGTCCTTGTTTCTCCGCCTCCCTCAACAGTGAGTTTTGACAATTGACCTGGATTCTTCTTACTCCAGTCCTTGCTTGCCCACTTCCTGCTGGTTTTTTATTTTTTCCATCTTTAACTCCTTCTTTGCCTTGTCAGAGACAACTTAGGGGGAAAACCATATAATAAAGGAAACAAACCACGCTCCAGGTGGAAAAATTTTCACTCATAGGGCCATTCCTAAGATCACTGACCACCTAAGTTTACTGCTTCTAGTTGGGCCCTGTCTCAGAAGATGATGTGTAACATGCCCAGCAAAGATTTGCTTGGGAAACTAAAAGCGGGGTGAGGGAATGTAACAGAAACTGACTCCCCAAGCCAGTTTTCTTCAGTTTCTCAGTTGTCCAGGTAATATTTCCTGTTGCAGTTCCAGTTATTTCTGTCTCCTAGAAAAGGCTGGTTACTATGATGTACAGATGGTCACTATGATGCGCAATATATAAACCAATCCCCAGTTGACGAGTCATTCTGCCTCTGTACTTCCTGATTGTTTATCCAATATAAGCCCTGGGCTACCAGAGATCAGGGCTTGATATCCTGGGAATGATTCCAGTCAGCATTATCGATGTAATAAATCTACCTCTAAATCCTAGGTATCCTTTAATTGTTTCTGCTTCTGTTGCACTGCAACTTTTAGGTCTTGTAGTTTTTCTTGTCACAGTATTAAAAGAAGATACTGAGTGGCTTTTAGTCATAATTAAATATTTTAGCCAAAACCTACCTTTTTATTTCCTCACAGTTCATGAGTCAGATTGATAAGTGCCTAGATCTTGTCCATCTGTGACTCTGGAGAGGGTAGACTTTTGGGTTCCTGAAAGAAATGAACTATTTAACAGTGGTCAGTGTTAGCAGGTCAAACATATACTTCTTGTTCTTTTGCTTGTCATTTTTTTATATCTACTTTACTCCTAAATTCATTATTATTCTAAATCATAATAATTATTATTTCAGCTCTCATTTCCTTTAGTACATGTTCAGCATGTGACAATTTTAATTATATATACCTTAAAAGTTTTTCTTCTATGTTACTGGCCTTTTCCAGCAAGTTCTTTCCCTCTGTGACTGTTTTGCTTGTGTCCAACCTTTTGATAAGCGTGATTCACAGGTTCCTATTTTATCTTTCTTTTCTTTCCTTGAAAAGTCTCTTACATGGCTTCACTATTCCACCCATATTAGTCTTTCTTATTTTTATGTATTCAGTTCAATCTCATGGCTTTTCATTCTTGCCTGAAATAATTTTCAGCATAGATGCACACCCAAACTCACACCCACTACACACAAACTGAACTCAATGGATGCACTGAAAATCAGTCTTTTTCCAATATTTCTTCTTTTCTATATTTTGGTACTGGGAGTTGAACTCCGGACCTTACACTTGCTTGGCAGGCATGTGCTGCTGAGCTATGTCCTGGGCCCCCAATATTTCCTCTTTAATTATCATTGTAATGATGATGGAGACATTCACCTAGACCATCATGTACTTCTTTCTTTCACAGTTTCCACTCCAGTAACCAGATCAAACATTTTTGATATGAACTTATCTAATACTATGTGACATAAAACTGTTCCACAAAATATTCTGTTATATATAAGCACATAAATAAATGTCCAATGCAATATTTTTCTCTTGACATCTGTTCAAATAACTTGGAAAAGCATATGATTGAAAAAAATTATAATATTAAATGTGAATAGTTAACATGTATACTTTTGCAAGTACTTTATACATTTATATTTCAAATGCCAGTAAGACATGGTATAAATTGCATTATTGCTATTGTTATTACTGATAATATTTTTAAAATGTAGAGACTAAGGTCCTTCTAGCTTAACACTTATGCCTAAATTTACATAGACAGTAAATGAAAACATCAAGATTTAGTTCCACAATTAACTTACAAAGACTAAACACTTTGTTCCTAGAAATGCAGATGTTCCCAGTAAAAACACTGTCTAGTTCACAAATGGTATGGAAAGCAATTTAGAATTTTATCATGTAGCATCATTTTGGTCATGTTACAACTTGAACTATATACTCATAAAATCTAGATTATCCTTCTCTGGATAAACATCATCAGTTTGTGGATTCCTTTTCTGAAAAGAAATCTAGATTCAAATGTGTAGTAACTCAGTTCTTCTAGGGCCCAAGTTATTTTCTTATTTAGCTTATTTTTGTCTTTAAAATATTAATTTGGCTGTTCCCCTAGCTCTTGCAGAGAAAGTCTTCCTGTGTACTTGTCTCCAAGGTTCTGATTCTGGGAGGGAGGAAAAAATAAATCGTTGTGACTCTAAATGCAATGTTTTCTAGATTTGAGATTTTTCTATTAATGTGGTACTTACAAGCTGCCACTTTTCCACATTCTCTTCAAAAGATATTTTCAGCAAAAAATATAGACACCTAATTTTAAGCATGAAATTTCAAAAAAATGTCTTTGTGATTGCAAAATGTCATTGATTTTTTTTTAATTGCGACTAGTTCCTACTTTGGAGTCCACTTCTGCGTCATTCTTGTGTACCAGTTCCTCACAGGTCCACAGCCTCATGGCAGCACTGTGCTGGCACGTCCATGCAGCTGGCATGGCCCATGGCTCTATATTTTTGTCGGTCTTCTTTGTGTAGAACCTGAACCCTCTAGATGGCAGGCACTGCAGATGAGGATTTGGTTAATGTTCCTTTTATGTTCTCACAGTGGAACAACAGACACACACTGTACATTCTGCAGTGATTGACTCTTTTACACCTTGCCCCGAATAGTGCAGCTTTGTACATATGATGCATCACAGAGATGCTCATGATGACAAGATTTCCCTTTTGGAGACACACCCCTGCTCCTCATAAGAAGTGCGAATCCCCGGAATCTGGGCTACAGGTTGGACGTGCTCTCTTCTCTTTTGCCACACCTGACCCTTTGCTATTACAGCAGGCTCGTCTATTGTCTAGTCTTCTCCTTTCTGGGATAAGTTTCTTCTGAGAGAAGTCTTAATAGCTCATGAAAGTTAGGTCCAAGGAAACACATTTGAACAATGCAGAAGAAATGGTACGAGTTGACTGCGTTCTATGGAAACACAGCTAGGAGTAGAAATAAGAATCCATACAATTTAGATCTTGAACTGATTCATCCCCATGTTTTATTAAAGCTCAGGATCAACTTGACTATTTTCACAATTAAGTTGTGTATGCTGTTGCCTATTGTGTTACATTGCAAGTGACTGTTTTATTTACCAACATTGTTCACATCAAAAATGTTCATTTGAAACAATATTTTAAAGTGTTAATGGACTTAAAATATACAGTTCTTTCTGTTTTTTTTTCCTTATAGCAGGCAATATTAAGAAATTGCATGCTTTATATTTCACATAATAAAAGCTCATAAAATTCACAGTAGGTTTATCAACATTTTATAAGCTTTGTAAGTGATCATAAAATGCTACCAAATATTATTTAACTTAGCAACAGAGAAAATGTCTATACTGTGGTTTTATATGAAAAACAGTACCATGTGTCTTAGTTCACCAATATTCAAAGTTTTAGGAGTACAAGAAAAGCATATGAATAGAATTTTCTCTCAAGCTAATGTAATTGTTGAGAGGATAGTGATTTACATTTAATTCACAGTTCAAACAAATTTAGCATGCCATTCCATTAAAACTCTTGAAATTAAAATTATTTACTCTGCCCTCACAGTGTAAACTGGTGGATGTTTTGGAAGACAGCTTTAAATCTGTCACTTCCTATCCATTCTCTCCTAATTCACACCTTCCTTCCCTCTTGCTTGGCCTGCCTCTATTCATCAAAGACACCACAGCTCTAACAGCAGAGCTATCCTTGCCTCTTAAATCACTGGCTGTCTCTGGGGCTGTCAGGGCCAGTGTTTGAAACAGGAGAAAGAAAACTCTGAGCAGCAGTTGCAATAGTACAAACATCGTAAATGTTCCCCACGACTCCCATCACACAATCCATTTGTGCCAAGCTTGGCTACAGATCTCCACGCACTACTGTCTAGCAAATCATACAGGAACTGTAATTGTGGAGTAGATGACAATCACCCAGTAGAAGATGACATCTTGCAGTACAAGAGGGAGAGAGATTTAGGGCTCACCGCTTCTTGAATGTAAATAAATTGGTGACAGCCTTTTTAAAATAGAGCATCCAAATGTTATCACTATAGTAAAGTTGGAAAGAAAAAGCCTTTCATGATGGCAAACTTTAAGAATTTGAATATAGCATGTAAAAGAGTTTTTTGCACAAAGAAAACATTCTTTCTTAGTTATCATCCCATTGTATATGTCAGTAGTGTCAGGAAGAATTAAGCAGGAGAAGACAAATGGTAGAGCTCAACCTATCACTAATCCTCTAAACTTTCGATGGCTCAAAATGTATTTATTTATCAAATATTAATTTCTTGAGTGCCCTCAAAAAAAACAATACATATTTAATATGAATAAAAATTTAAACACATTTAAATGTGACATAATATGACACAACTTTGTCTAAATCTTCTAAAAAGTTTAAATTTTGTTACAAGAATGAGACATATATATAACACATGTATAAACAACTTTAGAACAATGTAGAAGGCTGCTGCACGGAGTGTCAAGCATCTTCAAGTGTTATATTTCTAATTAAAACAAACAGTGGACTAAAAACAATGGCTAACTCTGTACAATGTGCATACACACTTGAACATTATAAGACACATCTCCACACTTGAACAAAGTCATGGATTTTTTTCTTGTCACAACAAAGTCTCACTGAGGGGCCTGGGTGAGCAGCCTAGGAAGATGGATCTGAGGTAGGATGGAAAAAATGAAGAGAGATAAAAAGAATGCAAGATGTACCATTTAAATTGCACTTTTTAAGAAAAATTGTAGCCATGTGACACAAAAGTTAGGTAGGCATTTTCTTCCCTCCCAGAAAACACTGCCAGAGGCCCCCACCACAATCACCCTGGTGTGCTGTGTCTTTCTCCAGGGCATGGTGTCCCCTCCGGCCACCCTGTCTTTAGGAAGCCACTCCCCAGAGGGTGGCAGAGCACAACTGCCAGCACAGGGACACTGTCTGCATTTGACACAGCACACATGGAAAGCTGGGAAATCTCTGTAACATCTGCCAGAAAGGGCCCAAGTAAATGCGATGACCAGTAGGTGAAAGCTGTTATGCTTTGTGTCTGGATGTCCTTCCAAAGCCTCCTGCACTCATGGGGGACAGGCTGCTTGAAGAGAGCTTGCTAAACCTAGACCTCTTGTGTTCATGTCCTCACCTCAGGAAACAGAGCTACAGCATTTCCAGCTTGACTCACAGGAGGCCAGAGTCCTCACTTGGTAAATATTCTCAGCCTTTGCAACAGGAGGCCATGGGGATGGCGGGAATGCTACATCTGCCCTTGGGCAGGTACCCTGCATACAATATAAGGGCAGAAAAGAGGCTTGCGCCTCCCCTCTTTTTTGTTTAGTCTTATTGCTTTTACTATCTTCTACCACTGTAAATGGTGGATCCTCAGCTGTGCCACCCTGCCTTGGAGCCAGCTGATTATGGACTAGAACTTCCACAAACTATGGGCTAAACAAACCTTTCCTTCTTAAACTTTGGGTGTCTGGTATTTTGTCCCTGCAATGAGAAAACTAAGACAAAAGCTGAGTGTTTCAGAAAAATTTTGCACAGAGGAGCGAATTTCATTGTGTAGAGTACATTTCATTTCCATTTCCATATTCAGTTGCGGTAGTATAAGTGGGACATATTATCCTGGGCTCATTAACATGGGGAAATTGGGAGAACTGCATCTCTACACATAGGAATGTGGGAAGCAGCAGGGAGTATCTGTGCCGCCTTTTAAAGTAACCTGCACCAGCCTCATGTGGCTGTTATGCTTTTGAATCACAGACCATCCAAGTGAAAACATGCTTCACTCTACCATGCCCATTAGTTTCAAAAAGCCAACATAACAAATAATGTGAAAGGTATTATTGATAGTTTTATGTTGATTATTGTTAAAATGATATTTTAGCATTATCATGCAAAGTAAAATAGTAAATTCACTTGTTCTTTTAACATAGATACTATAAAATATAAGTTTTATTAGTGACTTGCATTATATCACTTTAGGGTGTCCTGGAGTTAAGGATGCGCTAGGGCTAACTTGGCAGAGATTGAAGTACATACGCTTTTTCACACACAGCTCCGAGTGAATAGAACAATGGTGCCACTTAAATCACTGAGACACACATTTCCACCCTCCAGTATCTGTTTTGCTTTTATGACCCTTGAAATCACAACACAGAGATCCTACACTAGAAAGGAGGAAAAGGTAATGGCATGATACAATGTTAAAAGGACTGGAGAGTATAACAATCCTGGTCAGAGAAAAAGAAATGACCCTAGCCAACGGCATTGCTCTTAGAAAAATTTTAGGATCCTCCAAAACACTGGATATCAAGGTAGGTGAGAGTCCCTGCAATGTCTTCTACCTTGCAAATCACAAATACTGTATGTTACATAAACATACGCATTTCTGTAGAGTTAAATTGCCATTTGCTCTGTACATGAGATGATCCTAAAATTTCTTCTGAATTTTGAATAGTCAAATAAAGCAGTTTATATGTAGAATTTATATTTTTATATTTATACTATACATACCCAAAAATCTCCAAAGTAATGAACATACAAATAATTGCTTTTCTTCCCGTTTTGTCTTCTTAAATAAACATGTGATTTATAAAAAATTCTTTACCCATATGCTAAATTTTGTAACAGTATTAAAATTAATTTTATGCTTTTATCATATCAAATAGGTCATTTTAACATTTTAAATTATAAATTAGCTCAGTAACATAACTATACATTTTTTGGGTATAGATTTTTAAAACATGTATACTAATATAAATATATAAATGAAACAATGCATTGTATTTTAAGTTGGTGTAATATTTTATATTGAACAACTTTATCAACAGGACTTATATAAACAAGATAAAAATACTAGATATTATATGCTATAAACACTCATTCAAAAACTGGCTATGAGAGATAATGTAATATAATCTAAGTTAATTGTCTTCATAGTTACCAAAATAAAGTTTCATTATTCTTTTGCCCTTTGATTGTAATATTCAAACATATACAGGAAAAATAGTTCTCATTTTCTTACTTATAATGTTTCCATGCTATGAGAGTGAGAAATTCATCCATTATGGTTTTTTTTTTTTTGCATGAAACTAACTATTGAGGTTTTGCTTCAAAGAATGAAAAAAAATATAAAAATTTATATATATTTACATACTATATTTTTATGAGAGATGCTCCTCCTTTGACCTACTAGATGTCTGCCTTCCCAGATATTATCTGGTTGCTACGATAACCATTTACCCATCTGCACGGAAATAAATCTGCCATTCATTGTCTGAGCTCTGTTTTATGGAATTTCTGACTATAAAAGCACCACAGTGACTATCAAGGTGAACCACAAATGGGATTATAATCATGAGAAGGTTTTATGAGTCAATTGGGGAAGTTGCTTTCTTGCTCTTGTGGATCACTTTACAGGCCTTTTATGCTCTGTTGTCATTTAAAAGAAAAAGGTTTTACTTAGCAGGACAAAGCCTTACAAAGAGTGAGAAAACACTACTCGAATCCCGGCTGATATTCTTTGTGTCACAGAAATGTAATTTTTATGTTTTAAATGTTTCTATAGCTCAGTGGAATAAGCGCCTGCTTAACAAGCGCAGGGTCCTGAGTTCAATCCCCAGTACCACCAAAAAAAAAAAAAAAAATGTTTCTAACACATTCACCTTATATCTTGACTATCAAGTATCAGTCATGATATAACTAGATTTATACTGATCATTTGTTTTGAAAGAACAGTGAAATTTCCATTTGAGATAACATACATTTCTTGATCTTTCACTTGCCTGGATAAATATTCAGTAGGTCATTTTCGATAGAGCAGAATTTTTGATTGATATTATTTTACTTGCCCCAACTAATGCCCTGTAAACAGTTTGTGCCTCTAGGTCCTCATTCATAAAATGAGAGACTAGTGCTTTTCTCTTTGATATGTTGCAAGGATCAGGTGAGCACATCATGCAAATAACAGAATGCTGGGCTCCCTGAAAACAAAGAAAATTTGCAAGTCTGAAAATAGTCATGATCATGTGGTGGTTATAGTGCAATGAAAATAGGGGATAGATTATAGTGAGTGAATAGTTTTCAATAGCAACTAAGAAAGGTGACCATAGAGAGGCTTGTAGATAATTACAAAGGGGATCCTTAAGACCTGTTAAGATCAGTCTTATCCCATACATATAACACACCATTGATCAAAGCTGTATTTTTAGAACCAATTGACTAAAGCTAAGTCTAGGTTTCTAAAAATCAAAGACCTTGCAATGTCACAGCAAGGATGTATGACAATGTTTCTCTTAGACCTGCACTACAGAGTCATTTTGCTATATATTTAGCAACAATATATAATAGAAGAAGATATTTAGGCATTTCTTATACTTAAAATATATGGTACACAGTGAATGTTTACATAAAAATACTACAGTTAAAGTGCATTGATATATTCATCTGCGTCAAGCTCCTCCTCCTCACTTCACACTACTTACCTTACAATTTGTGGCACTTTCTGAAGCAGTTCTAAAAGTTCTCTTTCTTGAGAGTCTTTATGAGTTGTGATAGAACTTACAGTAATGATGCCCCTGAGTGCCGTCCACTTGAAAAGGAAGCTTGTACAGACATTCTCCTCCACCTTATTCACTGGATTGACTTGTACAAAATTCTTGCTCTTTGATAAAATGAAAAGAACCGTGAAAGTTAAGTATTTTCAATCAATTATGGGCCTCAAAACAGCTATGACAAAACTACTAAACACCTCTATAAAGGAGAACTTTCAGAACCATTTCAGAAAATGAAAAAAAATGTGAAGAATGGGTTCAGAGCAAGAGAGAATATTTGGGGGGAATGTCAATGGGTCTCCTATTGTAATTTTTAAAAAATTAAGTATTTACTATACCTTTTGACTACACTTCATACTGTACTTTTAGTAGTTCAGTGGAAATAAATCACATAGCTACCACTACAGCCCACCTCCAGAACTTATTCATCTTCTCATCTTAAAATTCTGTACCCTTAAATGATCATCTCTCATTATTCTGTTCTGTAGTCATGATCAAGCACTATCCTACTTTCTGCTGCTGTGATTTTTGAATGCTTTAGCTACCTCATGAAAGTGGAATCATACAGTATTTCTCCTTTTGTCTGTAGCTTGTTTCACTTAGTATAATGTCTTCAAAACTCATCTAGTCTATGTCAAAATTTAATTTTCTTATAAGATGAATAATGCATTATTGGTGTGTATATCACAGAATTACGGAAAAATTTAAAATATATGTGATATCGAAGCCCTTGTTCCTTTAAGTGACCACATGGCCAAGGTTATAAAATAAGGGCTCATTCATCAAAGGATTGAAGGAGTACATCGAGTCCGGACACGAGTAGCTCCCAGGGCATGCAGATGATGTAGAACAAAGCAGCCGAAACTCCAACATTTTCATCACATTTGTCTCTCAGTTCAAATCTGCGCTTGCTTAGAATCCTTTACAAGCCAAAAAATGGACTCTGGTTGCATTAAAACTATATTCAGAAATGGTTCTAAGAAACAACAGTGAGTGCACTTCCTACCAAAAAGCAGACTGTCATGTAATATACCTAGTTGTCTTTTGAGTAAAAAGAGAAGTGACTAACATTAGACTATATACATACAGTTTTATAAATAATGTTTAATCATATGGGCTGGGATCAGCAGTGTAGATGGAGAACTTAACAGAAAAGGACTGTAGAGAAAAGACTGGAAAACCTAAAAAACATGCCCCCAGTGGAGGATTATTATCTTGTATGTTAATACTAACCCAATAGGCTATAACCAAGAGGATAAAAATTATCTAGCAAGTTGGCATTTGTTAGATTTTATCCTTAGTCACTCAATGCTGGCAGAGAGTCAGTATGAAAGTAGGAACCAGAATAACAGGGATGAGGTGTTTGTCACCCTAAAAACATGTGTAGCTCCCCAGACTTATTTAGGTACTTGCCCAGCTTATAGTCCATACTGGCAAGAGTACAGAGTTCAGAGCCCTGATACAGCGCTTTCTCTCTAGGAATCCAGCTAGCCATTTGATTTAATTCTGATTATACACAGATCGCATGAACACTGAAAGAGAGGTAGACAGGGAGAGGGAGAGGGAAGGGGACAGGGAAAGAGGTATGTTACGAACGAATAAAATACAAGTTCCAAGTGTGTGCTTTCTTTTTCTGCTTGCAGAATTTCAACCAGCAGCATTTCCTGAGGGTTTATAGGGTGTTGGAATCACTGACACAAGACACAGTCCCTCACTGTAGTTGACCAAGTAATAGTTAAGGTTAAGGAAGAAAAGCAGAAGATACATAATTGCAAAATCTGCTGAGCATATCATTTACTGTGTTACTGTGAAACTATTATCCTGAGAGAACAACAGGCTGACATTTTCGAGGAAGCACAGAGGCAGTCACTTGAAGATAACATTATGTGACTATGGAGTACCATCCTTCAAGGACATAGAAAGCTGATGACCCTTATACACTGACGTGTCCCCGGTGGGATGAATATTCTTGTCCTGAACCTGGGGGAAGTTGTAGTCCTACTTACAATTATCCCATGTGACTCCCTTGGGAAAGCTGTGCTCTCTGCTACCAAAACCTTACACGCTACAGATGTGGATGTTCAGGTTCCCTAAAAGAGAACGTTTCCACCAGTGCATGGCTCTGCTTTGCAGTTCTGTAAACTGTACTGCTAAGATGGTACCATGGGAAAGGAAAGTGATCCTGGTCATTAGGACAAAGTGTGGCTGCTGCTGCACAGTGCTGTAATAAATAACAGGATTAAACCTAGGTTGTCATTAACCTTTTCTTTCTTATCTGTGATCAGTGTTGATGATAGATCAACAGCTATTTCCTATGTAGCCTGAAGATGACATGAGAAAGAACAGCTCTGCGTTCTCCCAGATTAGAGTTTGGGTAACCGTAATTAACTCAAGTGGAGCTGCTTGTGGAGTGTGTGAAAATAGAATGGTTAGAAATATCTGGCTGAGAAGGAAGACAAATTAGCCTCATTCATGAAGCCGAGGCCAGGTACCAGTGTAGGGACTGTGGTTTTATCTACCCATCGTAAGATCTGTAAGTTCTCCCAGGAACAGACCCAAGAACCTGAGTACCCTGGTCCAAAATGGGGTAAATTTAAGAAAAAAGTTGATCCAAGTGGTGGATGCTGGGTTAGGCCATGGGCAAGCTATAGTGTAACACCCAGATTTCCCTTCAGGAAAGACCACACATTCCCTAGGATATTAGGCATGTTTTCCACTGACTGCTCAAAGAACTCGCTTCCACACAGGTTCTCAATCAAACCTAGATTTATTACCTAAATATCAGCTTCCCTTTGGTGGCAGTGGGAATTCAGTGAGGTGTGTTTCACAGTATAAAATCCTCATTTCCTGTCTTCACTCCGTGAAGCCACGCTGTGAAAGACCATTTGGCCTTGCTGGGAAGTGCTGCTCCATTTCAACTCCTGCTCGAATTTACTCTTACAGTTTTCATAGTTGCATTTATTGTTTGACCATTGATTTTTCCCGTTAAACACTCTCTGCTAAAGGTTCTGCTTTTAAGTCTCAGTCTCTGTGTCTATTCTGTGCAAAATCCAATTTAGGGTGCCTGCTTTTATGTGATTTAACATTTAGTCAGGAAACTGCAGCAAATAAAGATATTTTCTATGTATAAAGTGGAAAAGTACAACAGAATGTCCTTAGTATCAAAAAGCTCAGACCAGCAAGAGAATGACCTCCTCTGCATGGTTGCAAGGTTCTGGTATTGAGGAGAGAGATTACTCTTTACAAATGGTGTTCTACTATTGCTAGTTTAACTTTAGTCTATAACATTGAGATCAATATTTGGATGTCAAATAAGATTTTTACTCTTTTGAGGTTTCATATGCAGATATACTTTGGGAGATTTGACACTACTTTTGACCTGACTATCATTTGAGGGTCTAACTTCACCCTCGCTCCTCTGATGCATTCAGTGTGACAAAACATTAATACCCAAGTATTTTCCCCTGTCACCACTGAGGGCACTGGAAACATCAATATTGTTAATATTCTAAGTATCCTTGGAAACTTGACCATTATGCTAGAATTTTTACACGGAAAATCTCTCTTTCATTGTACATTTAGGACATTAAAGGTAATCTTTTACCATTTTACCAAAAATTGTGTTAATAATTAATTAATCATAAAAATTCTAAATATTTACATTTTTAGTTATTATTTCAATCCTGTTGTACAGTAGTATATATTTTAGGAAGACAATACTATATGGGTTTTGGATACATTTTCTTGCACACCAATGCTAAACAATGGTTGGAAGACACCCATGTCACACAGAACCCTCAGGGGTAAAATTACTTCTGTCCCTAAGGCCAGGATAAAATTCTTTGAATTAGCAGATGCTGTGGAACCAAGGTAAAGGAATTAGATTTCGTGAAGACGGTATTCATTTTTGGTAGTGAGAAATATAGATTTGCATGACTCTACAATCTGACAATGATGATTTTTTCTGGCTACTTAATTTAAAATGAGTAATTATATTTAATAAGCCAGTTTTTTAGTCATACTAGTCAATTTATACTTGCTTAGTAGTTAAATGCAATTCCTAGCCACTACACTGGAAAGTAAAATATTGACTATTTTCTTTATCATGGAAGGTTCTATTGGGTAATGTGAAATATACTGTGAGAGACCATGAAATAATTCCATGATGTGGAATAGAAAAGTAGCTACCTATGTACCATTTATACTGAGTGAAGAAAAACTGAGAGGAGTAGTTAATTGTGCACAGAATAAAGTTGAACAAAATAGAAATGTTTGGAAAGGCAATCCTGTTTATGTAAACATATGAATCTGAAGCTTGAAACAGACTTGACCGAACACTGAGATGGCAGATTAAAGTTTGAAGTCCTTGATCTTGCACATTAAATAAAAACAAGTGCATAAATAAACACATCTCTCTCTCTCTCTCTCTCTCTCTCTCTCTCTCTCTCTCTCTCACACACACACACACAATCTTACACTTTTCTTTCCCTATTGGTATAATAATCATTCAAAATAAATGATTGATAATGACAAATTTTCTATTGCCTTTACAGAATATCTAATGCTCCATTGGAGATATTAAAAAAGAAGTATTTTCCTGAATTATTGGATATGATTAATTAGAAATAAACATGTTTTCTTTCAAAGTAATTTTGAAATGCATTTTTCTGTAGTATATTTCTAATTGCTAATTCAATGGGAACCTAATTATTTTAAAATTAAAAAGCATTGAATTTAATACTTATAAAGCAATTCAATTTATGACTTGTAATAGTATATGATTAATTTTTGAACATTTATTTCAAAGTGTAACATCTGTACTACCTAATTAAATATGAATTTAGTAAAATAATTACATACTTTAAGAGGACATTTTCATTTTAAGAGTATGACATAATTTTGATGCTTCCTATGTATATATTATATATAAAACTGTATATAAATGTTTTAAACCTTTTGAGCCTTACTTAATGTGCTCTTAGATATTATGTTCTGCTGTAACTTCTCATCTCCATCCCACCCACCAAAATCTAAGAAACTGTGAGAATGAGAAAAACAAAAGCTTAGGAAAAACTATTGCGAGTAAATATTCCTGGATTAGTTTTCTGTTGTACCCTAATGTTCTCTTCTTTGGAAAAGAGGAAAATGTTCAAATGGGAAGGGGAAGTAGGGAAAGTGGAGGGAGGAAGGGAGGAAGGGAAAAGAAAAAAAAGGAGAAAGTAGAGACAAATTTTCTGTAAATAAGTCAGGGAGGGTTAGTTGAAATGAGGGGAGGAGAATTAGGAACAAAGAATCTAGACATATCAAGTACAAGTACAAATTCCCTATGATGAATGGGATCTTTATGTATATCTAAAATCTGCCAATAAACTTAATTTAAAAACTAAGCAAAAGACTCAGTAGTATACCTTCAGTTGTCATTCTTTATATTCTACATCCTCTGTTGTTTGACAACTCTAAAAGATCCTGACATAGGCAACTTACTGAAAAGGGACAAATAAGATCCATTTTTCCAAGAATTTCAAAATATAAAAACAAATAGGCAAAGAACTAAATCAAATTGCTTTTCTTATATTACGTTATTTTGATGTGCATATTTCCTTATACTTCATTTTTTTTTGGTCTTTGTGAAACAAGGTCTCGCTATGCAGTTCAGGCTGGTCTTGGGTTCACTTTGTAGCCCTGGCTGGCCTCGAACTCACAGTTATCCTCCTTCCTCAGCCTCCCGAGTGCTGGGATTGCAGGAATGTGCCCCCACCCCCAGATAATGTGCATATGTCAGAACAAATTCCTGTTTCTCCTTTCAGGAATCTTGGTTATTCTACTGTTCTTTCAACTTGTAAATATGACAGATGATAAATAGATAGGTGACAGATCTGGTAATACCTCTCTCTCCCTCTCTCCCTCTTTCTCTCTCTCTCTCTCTCCCTCTCTCCCTCTCTCTCCCTCTCTCTCCCTCTCTCTCCCTCTCTCCCTCTCTCTCCCTCTCTCTCTCTCTCTATATATATAGAAGATATATATCTGTATATACCTCTAGTATGTATCTCTGGTATATGTGTCTCATATATATATCTAGTATATAATTATATATATGGTATACAGCTAGATATGTCTGGTATATATACCTAGTATGTATCTTTGTATATGTATCTGGTTTATGTAGCATATATATGTGTGTATATATGTATATATGTGTATATGTATATATATATATGGTATATAGGTAGATATATCTGGCATATATATCAGATATAAAGCACATATATGGTATATATACATATAGATTTGATAAATCTATACCAACATAGATACATTTATACACACATATAAAAATATATATAAAATCAGAGATCTATACCAGAAATCTCTCTCTCTCTCTCTTTCCCTCTCTGTCTCTCGCTTTCTCTCTCTCTCTCTCTTAAACAATTCAGTTTGGTTTCTGCTGGCAAGGACAGAAAGGAAGAATATTGGAGAGACAAAAAAGAAAGGAAACAAGGAAGGGCAACGAGGAGGCAGAGCAGGAAGACAAAAGAAAATAATTTATAAGATGCCTCCTATTTTTTATACTAGCTTTTCTTTTCCATTAGACGGTTGCTCTTCCACAGATAGAAAATGTGGTTTGATTTGATTTGATTTGTTCCTTATATGGCCCTGGTGCTGAACCCAGGCCCACACACAAGTACCCAACACTGAGCTCCGTCCTCAGGTCTCTCTTTTAAAATTTTATTTCGACTGAGGGACACACTCACTTGCCCAATCTGGCCTCCAAAGTGGTCTCCTGAGGGTGAGATTAGCGGCTGTCACTCTCATGCCTGCTTCATTTATTTCAAAAATTGATTTCAAATGTCTAGGAGCATAAACAATATGTAGAAGTGAGAGAAGATCTAAAACTGATCATTCCTTACAAGTAATTCAGAAAACAGGCAGTTCTGACAGTGTCTTATAACAATGGGGGTCCAATTAAATTTTTAAATGAATTTATTGACTGTTCTATTTCAAGTTCTTAGTAACAAGATTTGTTTCATCTACTCACATGACACTTTTTATCATTCTCTTTAAAAAATCCTGAATTATCCCTGATCCCTGCTGAGTGTATATTCTAAGTCTTGCAAAATAGCAGTTTCTTTGAAATTTTGTGATTTAGTCAAGAAGTAGCAATTCCGATCTTGTGTGAGCTGAGAAGGGTATATAAATAATTGAAACAGGTTAGGTACAGCTTCAAATATTGAAGAAAACTTGTCTTTTTGATGGAGCGAGTGATATCTGGCTCTAAATATGCTCATGTAGGTATCCGGACACACAGTGGTTAACGTTATTAGATTTAAATTTAATTACTTTTTACATTAGTAGTGCTCTAAAAAGAACTGAATTTAACTTTTTTTCCTTTTTACATTAGTAGCACACTCATTACTTTTCAAGTTTTTTCACATGGATGGATTCAAGCATTTTCTCATCTACCTAGAGGGCTTTTGAAACACTAAACTGGTCTCGTTTTCACAGCCCAAGATTACACTAACACAGAGTATTTGTTTCACATAAATATTTCATATAAAGAGATCAATTGTATTAACTGCTATATATGACAACACGGAGTGATGCTGATTACCTCAAATACTATGCTAGGAGACATGTTCCCTTTCTAAAGGCAAGCATAAGTGTCACAGATTGAAGGTCCAATGAAACATCCTTTTGTTCAATGCCTAGAATTTTCTTTAATAAACTATATCACCAGTTAACAAAATTAGGATGCGTGAAGTACTTACAAATTTTGGATGAATGTGAAGTGCAAAGCTAGCCTGGGTGACATCGGTATCTGTAATATTTAGGACAGTGTGATGGCACCAATGGGCAAACTTTTCCTAAATGGCATTTTTCTAAATAACCCAAGATGTATGATCTTCAATTAATATTCCATTGGATTCATTTACATTGTCCTTTTCCGTTTGCAAAACTGAAATGATCATTCTCAGTGAAATATATAGAAGAGAGGTCAAATTGCATAAAACATACATTTTTAATTTAGGATTACAAATTGTAAGAATATGCAACTAGCAAGATGAATTTTTAAATTGAAGTCGTGCTTAATCAGTGGCACAGGGCCTTCCTGGCAAGTGCAAGGTCGTAAGTTTGATTCCTAGTAACAAAAAATAGTTTTTGAATACTAAGAAACAACATAACTACATAAAGTAGCATTTTTGAACATGAAAATGTTCTCTGAATATGTTTAAATATGAAAACATAAACAAATATATAGAATTTATGAAATTTTATGGCCACAGCTTCTCAATTAAAATGCGGTAATTTGTATGTGCCTGTTAAATTTCCTTGAATCACTTCATACAATTAAACAGTCAACTATCACTTTTTATCAGTCTTTTTTATGGCAAATGGCTCCTTATCTAATTCATTTACCAAATATATCTGTTTCGGAACTGTAATTTTATATGCACTGAGTAATTTTTAACATAGACTATAGTTACTAGGAAAATTAAGCAAAAATAGTTTCATGCTTTTGTTTGAATAGCTTAGAGCAAGATATTCAGTTTCACACCTGAGATTCACAGTTGATGTTTCTCCTTGCACTGCTTTTTTTCTTCAGTAGAATATGTACATAAGAGCAATCGGTTATGTGTGATAGGACAGTGCCCTCAAGGCCTCACACTGCATGAACACTTAAGGTTTTTAAAATAGAAATTAACTCATTAATCTCACAGTTCGAAGGATTTCAGTGTGGCATTTCTTCTTGTGTGTGTGTTCATAGTAGTCACACTTCCTAACACACTTTCTTGACCCACTTGTCTCCATCCTCCCTTTCCTTCTCTTTCAATCTCTGTTCTCTTCCCTAATTTCTTTGGCCTAATGAACTTTGTTAATATTTTTCACAGTGACTTTGCTACAGTCTTGTTTTATACACACACACACACACACACACACACACATACCCATATATATGTGTATATATACAATAATAATTGTATATACATATATATACACAATAATAATTGTATGTATATATATATACAATAGTAATTGCTCACAAGTATATATACAGGTATATATACTTGTGAGCAATTAGGATTGTTATTATTTTGATAATAGTCATACAGCCCCTGTGACTGGGATGAGATGGAATTTCCCTGTAGTCATGAATTGATTTCCTAGATGGTTTAAGATGTTGATTGATTATACATACGTATATATTCATGTTATTTGTTTATTTTATTTTCAGAAATAACCATTCAGATTATTTGCACACTAATTGATTGGATGGATTATATGCTCATATTAAAAGCTTTGAGTTCTTTATATATGCTGGACATTAATCTTCTGTTGGAAGAGTAGCTCACACATATGTTCCCCTATCCTATAGGTTGTCCCCTTGGTTTGTTGATTGTTTCCATTGTCATGAAGAAGTTTTTCAATTTGATGTGATCTCATTTGTCAATTCTTGCTTTTATTTCTGGAGTTCGTGCAATACTATTAAACAAATTGTTGCCTACGTTTATATGTTGAGATATTTTCCCCATATTTTCTTCAAGTAACTTCAAATTTTTAGGTCTTTGTTCCATCTTGAGTTGGGTTTCATGCATGGTGATATAAGAATCTAAATGTTCTGGACATTCAGATTCCAGTTGTCCAAAATCCATTTGTTTAAAAGGCTATATTTTTCCTCATGGCTATGTTTACTATTTGTCAAGAAGTGGTTCCAACATCTTGATGGAATAGCTAATGATCATTGCCATTGTTATAACTGTCCTAATCTTTGGCTTATGCCTATGTAACTGTCTTTCCCAGGTTATTTCTTCTAGAATGAAGAATGTTCAGTGTTCAGTGATACTGCAGGAACACTGCATGGACATGCTGCCAAAACCTATTTGGAGCTTGGTGCCCAGTTTAGTTTCAGTTATCAGCCTTAAGGAATAAACCACATATACTCTTAGATGCAGCAAATTCAAAGGATCTCTAATGACATCCCAGCTCAGTTTGAAGCAGTTGCAGTTGTGATCATTTCATCCTTTGTTGAAGATTTGACTCAGCTAACTTTTCTGGGGGAAAATTCTGCGCCTACCCATTGGCAACAAAAGCGTTGAAACTCTTAAGAGTGGAACTCTATTTGAAGCTGTCCAACAAAAAATGAGTTCTGGCTGTAGATGTCCTAATCTGCTCTTGGCGAGGAGTCAGAAGACAGCAACAAAATTTTTACTTTATCTAAAGCTAAAGGCCTCTGTAAGCCGGAAAGAAATTGTCTTGTCACAATAACTGTAAATGTAGTCTTAAACTGCACTTGGAAGATCTACAAGGTCTGAATGATCTAGGAAAAGGGATTGTTTAGGTAATCATATACACTGTCTATAACATTTTATATATCCTCAAGTCCTTACAGAACCCCTAATCTCTCACTCTGACTGCATGATTTCTCTCTTGGAAATTAACACACTACCTCCCTTGGCACCATACTCTGATCTAGATAAACTCTTGCCATTTCTTTTTTAAAACATGGTTAATTCTAGGCGTTCAGGTTAATTTCTGGTACCTTTCTGGTATTCCACAGGTCCACATGGCTGTTTAAAATCAAGGGTAAAGGCTACTTGCTCATCTCAACAGAGGCAGAAACCAGCTTTCATAAAGTTAAGCATGTGTTCACAAAATTTCTAAAGACGTATGATTTAGAAGTATCGCACTCAGCATAATAA
The DNA here is from genome assembly GCA_004027595.1 of Dinomys branickii. Taxonomy (NCBI): domain Eukaryota; kingdom Metazoa; phylum Chordata; class Mammalia; order Rodentia; family Dinomyidae; genus Dinomys; species Dinomys branickii. The sequence goes on from PVLD010002135.1 coordinate 137,241, forward strand.
AGCCTGTATATGGCAAAGTTATAGCAAACATCATACTGACATGGGGGAAAACTAAGAATACCTCTTCTACAATGTAGAATGAGGAGGGACGTTCATCCACATTAAACTTTTTCAGTACAATGTTTGAAATTTTAGGAATGAGGAAAGAGAAAGTAATGAAAGAGGTATACATAAGAAATGAAGTTAAATTATTTCTGTTTGCAAGTGTTATGGTTCTATACTTAGGTGACCCAAAAGATGTTGGAGCTAATAAATGCAGCAGCGAAACATGATACAAAATCAACACTCAAATGTCAGAAATGTATCTGCATATTAATACTGAAATTTCTGAGAACAAAATCAGGAAAGTAATCCATTCACAAAAGCCTAAGAATAATGAATATTATAAAGAAAAACTGGGTAAAGAAATTGAAGAAGACACTAGGGAATGGAAAAATCAACTACTTACGTGCATCAGAAGAATTAACGTTGTAAAACGTTGATGATACCAAAGCAAGTCTAAGAATTCAAAGCAATCACCATCAAAACACTAATGACTTTCTTCATAGAGCTAGAAAACTCCAAATTTTATATGGAAAGATATATAACTTCAAATATCTAAAGCAAAATAATCCAGAGCAAAAAGAACAATACTGGAAGTGTCATATGGTAATGCCTGATTTTGAAGTAGTACCACAGAGACATGTTCAAGGTTTCTGACTGTGTTTGTCTATGTTAGCAGAGCAAAGCATCAGAGAGAGTAGCCACTGGGGCCAACACAGTCTTCCTTAGATGTCAGATAGTACAAAGTACTCTAACTAAGCACACTTTATTAAATTTTTATGATTTATGGAAATAAGATTTGAACTCTGTGTGTTACATTATTACAAATTCAGCAGTTTCATCAGAACTGAGTTCACAACCAGGAAGTATATCTGACCTCACTTAACAAAACCCTTGACACTGAAATGAGATGAACTGACAGCATAGGAAACAAATCATATTGTGGGATTGTATCTCTGGGAAATGTCACTCTGGTTGCGTTTAAATATTCTTGATTCCTTTATCTCTTTGAATATTTTGAATGCTACATTGTCTCACAGAGAAAAAGGTAATAAAATTCAAGAACATTAGTGATTTATTTCAAATTGTAGAGATCAAAAAGAGTAAATAAATGAAAAGAAACTGTGTGATTAATTATCCAAGATTTACACTTGCAGTTCAACATTTGATGCTCCTTAAAATGATAAGCAGACACCTGATTGAAAGGGAAAGAAATTTTGCCTTGTAAGATTCAGCATTTGATATCCAGTGAGGAGACAAAGGAGGGTAACAGCTCAGCCTTTTCTGAATGACTAATGACAATGTCAGATCTATTTTAGAAAGAAGTATCACCGTTGCTAAAATGTTTCGAGGCTTATATGCACTATACTGAAAACACACCAAGAAAAGTAGTGTGGAAGGTCAACAGTCACTATGAACACAAAACAACCTAGCAAAATGGGCTATTGGAAATTTGAAACATTTTATCCAGCAGGAAAGATTGAATTACTGAAAAGAAGAATACTGTGCAGCATCGAAAAACAAGGATATTTTTAAAATGCAGGACTAGCACATTTTGGACATCAGTATTTTCAACCTTTTGCCCAGGTGTGTAACTGTAGGATTGGTAAACTAACCACAAATACCCTTTCTGTGGGCTACTTTTAAAACTGGTTAGTAACTGATTTTTCTAACTACAGACAGATATTTTACCTGATTGGACTCCTTAAATGTGTACAATACTGCAATTTACCTGATGTTCACAGTGGATACACTTCTCAACTTACAGTGGGGTCATATAGCAATAAATTCATTGTAATCTAAACATAACCAAACTGAACAATGCATTTGATACATCATACTTAATGAAACATCCTAGGTTATCCTAGCTTATCTTAAATTTACTCAAAACACATATTTGTCTATTGCTGGAAAGAATAATCTAAACCAAAAATCACTTATAATGTACTTTGTAATATCTCAGGTAATTACTGGAGTACTTATTCCAACAAACATTATCTTTATTGTGGCAGAATGTTAGTTATTTACCCTCATGACTGCATGACTGGAAATGTGTTCTGTTGAATCTGCAGAGATTATCATGTTGCATATCACTCTCCTTGGATAAGATAAATATGATATACTTCTCCTCTAAAGGTATATTGATTTGTACCATATCAAAGTAAAAAAAAAGAAAGAAGCAAAAATGTATGTATGTATATATGTATATACATACGTGCAGGAGGGCTAACATGGTTCTACTATTGTATTATATCACTTAATGCTAAGGAATAGTTGATGACAGGTTATTCAATCAATCTTGTATGTCTGTATGTGTTATCCTGAGCACACACTTTCAAGATATCAATTTGCAAAGCAGCAACTACTGTTGGTTTTCTGATGCTTTGTCTATAATTCAATTCTGATGTTACTGTTATTGTACTACTTTGTGCCTCTTTGTTAATGCTTTCCGGTTTCTTTTTTTTTTTTTTCCTGTTGTTAAGATGATTAATTGTTTGACCAATTTCGCATGTCTATATCTGTGTTCATGAATATACACTTCGAAGATATCAATAGGTAAAGCAGCAACCATTGTTGAGTCCATGTCACATTGTCTGTAAATCAGTTTTGATTGTACTATTTCTTATGCTACTTCGTGTCTGTTAGTTAATATGTTTTTGTGCTTTTACTTTAAAAAAAAAAAAAGAAAAAACAAAGTAAAAAAAATCAAAAGCTGAATCATTACAAATTGGGACCTGTATGAATTCTTTACAATTTGAAACCTCAGAGTACTGAGGACAATGATATAATAAGGAGGAGAAAATACCACAATATTTGAGAGAATAAGTGCAAATTATATGGAGCATAACTTCAAGATATATAGGAAAATATTTTAATGGATTGATTACTAACAAAAATAAAGGAACGGCTTTAAATTGTACTGTTTTTCAAGTTATAGATATTGTACTTCAGGGGATAACAGTTTCGAAAACTTTCAGAGTGTTTTACCAAAATTCAGGTAGGTATTTACTTTACTTTTTTTTTTTTTTTTTTTTTTTTTTCCGGGACCGGGGATCGAACTCAGGGCCGTAGTGCTTAGTGGCAAGCACTTAGCCCACTGAGCTGTACCTCCAGCCCGGTATTTACTTTACATATGGTTTTCTTAAATAATTTTGTCAAGAAATAATGAATACAGGAATATCAAAGTAAAATACTAAAAGTTCCTTATATATATATTATTAATTCCAATATTTAACTCATATTTTGTTTTATTTATTCAGAAACAATGAATGTGGAACATTGAGAGATTAACTTTAGATTTTTTTGTTCTTGTATATTATGACTATTACGTTTTTTCTTTTCATTTTTCTGCTATTCTAAAATAGTTATGTAAGCTATTTATGTAGTGTATAATTTTTCTGAATTCTACTGTAACTTCCTTATTCAAGTTATGTTTATTTAATCTATTTTCATCTCTGCTTCATACTTATAACTTTAGGTATATGGGCAGTGTACATTTATACTTTATAGATAATCCACACTGTTTTCAGTAGTATGTCATCATTTTAAGGACCCTTAATTCTGGGAAAATTTGTTTAAGAAAATACAACCAGTTTAAAATTGTAGAAATGTTCAAATTACCTTTAGATGGATAGTGTGATCTTTTAATGAATATACAACTTAGCATATGTACATAAATGTTAAGTGAATTACTTTCAAGTCATCGTTATCTCTATGTCTTCGCAACAGGACATAAATTTAAACGTTTTTCAGTGAATGTGTTGTCATATTAATTAGATGTCTTATGTTCCTGAGCATTAACACACCAAAATCCAACAAAGAGCACAAAATTATTTAGCTCCAGAATGCAAATCAGGGTAAGTGATACACTCATGAACAATAATCACATGCTGTTTCTACTAGTGAGCTTGCACAGCTCTGGAATACAATATCTGATATGAAAACTTAAGGGAAGACAGATTTCACTGTCTCACAGTTTTAAGGACTCCAGCTCAACTTTGGGAGCCACACGGCTGAAAACTCCTGATGGAAATGTGTGAAAGCAAAGATGTTTGTTTCATGGCAGAGCAGGAGGCGAGTACCAGAGAGGAACAGGGCTGGGAAGCGTCTGTACTGCTAAAGTCGCGCCTCCACCGCCGCCAAGACGTGCTCAGATGTATGCTCTTCTAGTCCTCTTGGTGCTGCTTAGCCCAGTCAAGATGACCGAGCGTGATTATCTGTCACATTTTGAACACTATTTTTATTAATTTCTACACAGCCAGGTGACTACAGATTTTCTTAGGTTAAATGACACTATAGTTTGGTGATAAACATAATGATGTTTAATAAAACAGTTATTCATCTCTTTTGCAAATTTTGCTCTAGATTAATACAATTTTTGAATACAAGCTTTTAATCCTAATACACGATAATCTGTGCCACAGAGGAAGTAGGACAGGGACTGTATACAATACGTATTGTCACTCCTCAGTGACCCACCCAGACATACCCACCTGAGTGCTTCCCCAGTCCTGGGGATTGCTTTAATCCAATAAAGCTGACATATCATGATTTTATTTTTTTTTGATAAGAAATTAAATTTTTCTGGATCTTCATAAATCAAGTAATATGTCAATTATATCTAAAATATCATACTGTAGAAAATTTAGATTATGCTCTCGCCTTACAGGTTATTTATTTATTATCTTCTTACAGCTTCCAGTAAGGGCCTCCCTGACACTCAGCTACAGTTCCACTCCTTTTAATTTTTATTTTAAGAATAGTTCTCACTAAATCACCCAGACTGGCTTCAAATCTATCGTTCTCCAACTTCAACTGCCTAAGTAGCAGGGATTCAGCTGTAAACCACCTCACTCAGCCTGATAGTTTTGTTTTACCAAACAGTAAACTCGGTTTACCTAAACTGAAAATTACATATATTCTATAGGAGTTCATGTAGCTCAATTTAAAGCTATGCTGATTATAGTAGGCACATTTGTGGTTGGTACAAGGTCATCCAGAGATTGTCACAGCAGGTACGTACACAGCTCTCGTTGCTCTCTGTCTCCGTTTAAGAATTCTGTCTTATGCTTGTTGCTGAGGTTCTGTTAATTTCTATCACCTTGTCTTTCAGTTAAAAAGATTGTGCATCATCAGAATTGCGATCATGCACCAATGGGTGGCATATCTATAGGCATCATAAAGTAAATAAGAGAAACAAGAGAAGGAAAGAGAAGCAAAATGAAAGAAGCAGCTATAATGTAAAGGGGCACTTTCATGTAATTCTGTACTTTGTTTCAGGCTCTGGTTCCTTTTCTTCAGTTTCCACAGCTTTTAGATAGTTTATTGTATTTTGCTGGAAGTTTAGAGCTGTTATTTGCCAAAATGTTGGCCTGTTATGGACTTACTGAGCCATAGCAGTGGTAGACATCTGTGTAGAGTTCTATGATCAATATTGATAAATATTGATGACATTGTCTTTCAAATTTAATTCATCACACAATCCTGTGGAAAAGCATTGGAGTAAAAGCTTTTATTTAAAGATAAACCCTGTGCAGGATCCTAAAACCTCAATGAATGTAAACATTAAGTACCATAAAAGTCAACTAAGTTCAATAATATCAGCAAGACCAAAAAAGAGGGTGAAGAAATTTAGAGGAGGAAGGATGGGAAAAGGAAGGGAAAGAAGATACAACCCATGTACACGTACCTCTCCTCAAGGAGAGAATTATGAACATGTACTAATAAAGAATTGAAAAAAAGAATAAATTGTATAATGAAGTGTTTTCCCCACTACCTAACATTTTGTGACATGCATAGAAATAGATCTTAAACTTGTGCTACATTAACATCCTGAAAAACTACATGAAACAGTTTTTATGTAAAAGCTGGCAGATATTTCTTACATTCGCTAACTGAGTTTACTATATGTGAGTATCTAAGTGTTAGATCAATAGCATATTTTAATGCAGCAATTAATGTGACAAAATGTGAGATGACTAATACTCAGCTGCTTGAGAGCTCATTTTGACACACTTTACAACAGACTTAGAAGTAAATCCATCCTTTTGGCAAGAAGCCAGAAACTCAAAGGAAACAAGTCTCCTTCTTGGAATGAAATACTGAGAATAATTTCCTTTGGACATAATTATCCTCAAGGTACAAAAAACAAGTTATTTTTGATGAAATCGAAAGGCAATTTTTTTCAAATAATGAAATTGTTTAGGAAAAATTTAGTCAATTAAAATGTAACATTCATAGGGAGGTTAATAAAATGAGTTGTTAACTTCTTATTGAAAATCAAATATATATTATTTAAATTAATAAATACCTTTAATGCAGTCTCTGTTTGCATCTGGTGGTTGCATTTGCTACCACATGAATGTTATTAATCTGATGATAAATTGACTATGAAGATCTAAAACTAATCAAATTTGGAGCCAAAATACATTGACATATCACCAATATAGAGTTAATTAATCTAATTTAGGTTGTTTTGTATGCTAAAATAGCAATAAAGATTATTTTCTAAAAAGATAAAATCAATACATTTAAAGTAAGTCTAAATCTTGTATTTTAAAAAATATATAAAATTTGTTTATCTTCAGAGTTAAAATAATGGCATGTATTCAGATTGCTGTGAGGTATAATTTTATTACAACCATAAGTCATCTATTCATAAAAAAAATTTAAGTGTAATCATGAATTTAAGAGTTAGTTACATATAGTCATAGTGACAGACATCTTTACATTGTGAGGATTTGCCTGTATTAATGCATTATTTCTGAAAAGAGTTTAATAATCTGGTGTATGTTATGATATTTTATCTCAATTTATATCTTTTATGTCAAAGGATATAAAATAATGCATTTGTTCTAGGAAATTTATTTTAAGACTCTTATGAGGCTCACCTCTGAAAGCTAGAATACCATATCGCACACACACACACACACACACACACACACACACACAGGCACACGTACACACCTCTATGCATGCATGAACACATGCTGAAATACAAAGGGGGATAGATTTTCAAGTGGTATGAGATCAGCCTCATCTTCTAGAATCTAGAAGAAATAAAATGGCAATCAAGCCTACACAGGTAATTCCATAATCTATAGCCTACAAGTCTTCAAAACCAGCCTGTGCACCTATTCATGCTTCCTTCATCACGGTGCCTGGCAGAATGAGGTCTATGTCCTAGTCACCAGGACCAATTGTATATTATCCTACATGGCAAATGGGACTTTGAAGATGTGATTACTAGGAACCTTGAGGTAGGGAGACTATTTCAGACGATCTAAAGTAGCCTAGGGATGTCACAAAGGTCCTAACATCGAAGGAAGGCAGTGTTATCAGAGTGAGTAATAGCAGACATATGCGGGCAGCAAGAAGTTGGGGTAACATGAATACAAGACTGTGAGTTACAGAACATGGAGCCTTTGGAAGATGAAAATGACAAGAATTCTGTCCAGAAAACAATAGGAAGGAGGCAGTTTTGCCAAAATTGGACTCTAGACTTCTGACCTACAGCATTCCAAGATAATGATTATGTGTTATTTTGAACCAAGAAGCTGGTGACAGATTTTACTAGTAATGGGGAACTAAAAGCAGTGATTATTCTAGCTAAATATAGCTAGCCATATATAGCACAGGAACTAGAAAATTTACTTGCACTTTACTGTACAGTTATTAGAGATCAAAAAGTTGTATTGAAATATATATACATATATATAAAGTATCTATTAATATATCATTATTTTAAAGTATTCATAAACAAGAAAATGTATGCCAAATGAAAATACGTCATTAACAAACCAAAGATTACAGATACATTCCGAAGGCATTAAATTAATATATCGGTCCAAATAAGTCGGGTCAACACAGATAAACAATGTATCATTCTGTTTAGGAAAGAAAACCACCCACTTATGTTATTTTGTGGTTCTAGATGTTAGGAAACTGATTATCTTGATTAGTAAGCAGAAAAAAATCATAAGAGATTTTCCTACCTGTTGAAAATATTCTAATTCATAATTCTAGTATTGAGCCACTTAATAATTTTATCAAGCTATAAACATAATACATGTACTTTTCTATATATATTGTACTGTGACAAAGAGTGCTCAAACACATAGATGAGGCAATTTGAACGCAATAATCCCCGATTAAAAGAAGACTTTGGTTAAATGAGATTGCCTCAGTTTGGTCACTACATAATGCAGACTGAGCTATGCATTGCTTGCTTCCTTCAATCAGTTCTGACCCAGACAGCTGAGGGTGCAGTACCCCAGCAGGAAGTTCTGCGGGTAGGAACAGTTACCTCACAAAGGAGCTGCAGGATGTCTGATTGGAAATGTGATTACGAAGTTCACCATGAGAACCTTATTATATAATCACAATGGGTTAAGGCAATCTAATTTGATGATCTGAGCTTTTGAAAGAAACTTTTGAAAGCTGTTGCAACCCCAATTAAAGTGATTTGGAAGCAATAACTTTATGTTGATCATTAATCGTGACACAGATAGATGCTAAGAAGCTCAGAAATATCTGCTGTTATTTAAAAAGCAATATGTTTACAATAAAGTCATTGGGATGAAGGTTCTTCTGACAGGATAAGGTGGCATGAGAGCCAGGCAATATTGCCTGTCTGAACAGATTGTCTTGGCTACTTTTGTGTACCTTAATTATTAAATGGGTCCCATATTTAATGTCCATTGTACATTTTCTAAATCTTAGTAATCAGTCATAAAATTACATGTATGAACTAGAGCTAGCCAGACATATAGAAGTAATTCATTTCAAATATAGTTAAATCCACTGCTGACAAAATCACCAGAGTCTTCTATTTACCAAAAGTCTTTACCTCTAATTAGTAATGCTACAATTTTTGTGAGCAGAATTCTAACAACAAAATATTAGAAATATAGGAATGATTCATTTCATATTAGTTAAAAATAGAGCTTTGAAAAATTTGAAATGATTTTAAATTTATTTTTCAAGAAAGGCAATATTAAAATTTTGTTTAAGGATCTTCATTGTCTTTATTTCTAATTCCAGCATTGAACAACAATGCAGAGTACTCCATAAAATAAGAAGTTAACAGAGATTTGAGTAAAAGTATTTCTTTTTAATGGGCAAAGTGACTTAATGAATGCAGAAACAAACAAATAAAGCACATTGGTCATTTCAAAAGTTTCTTTCTTTGAAAGGTGGGGGCAGGGAGCCAGAACAGTAGAAAACTGACTGATTGAGTAATGTCAGTTTACATCTGGTTACTTTTTTTGGTGAGGATTAAAGCTGAAGGAACTTCATGTCATGGCAGAGAAATTTACCTCTGTGGGAAATATAGCTATTTCTTGCTCCTGATGTGTTGTGGTCAGAAAACTAGTAAATTTGGTTTATAACTTACTTGGAATTTTAATCTAAGTGTCTCCATTTTGAGTTTTAGTTTGGATTCTTGGGGCCAGTGAAGGACTGAGCCAAACGAATGAAATCCTTTAATATTTACCTAACAACTTCTCGATACTCTTTTCAAATTACTACTTGATATCTGATATGTGGACATGTCTTTCCATGATAACAGCAATTAGACATAAAGCAAGTACGTACATTTATAGGCAAAAGCCTTTATTATAAAGGAAAAAGAATGGAAAAGTGATCTAAACTTGAAAGGAAGACTTGAAGAAGACACAGGTCTGGTGTAAGTAATCAGACTGGATGATTAACAAAGGAAAGAGGACAGTTTTTCTGAGGTTGTTAAGGTGATCTAGGGTTTGGCACTTTTCCATGTAAATGGTATAGAGAGCTCTTCCCTGTCCTTGTCACAGCCCAGGAAGTTTATGTTTGTAATCCCATGAAAAGTTATTGGAATTCTAGCAAATTAATTCCAACCTACCACTTCTGGTATAACTCATGGCAAGAATAACAAAAGGATATTTGTAGCTAAGGTGAGCCAAGGTGTCCTATTTCCAGCCAAGACGATAGCCATCCAGAACAAATGTCTTGACCTAGGACCTAACCGGGTTTTATTAATTTGTGAAGAAGGGAGTGGCTTGAGAATGAGGGACCGTGAGAGTAGCAGGAAGCAGGTGAGTGCCATGAGCTGGACTAGGTAAGAGGTCCCCAATCACATCTGCAATTGCAGAGAGAAGACTATGCAGAAAGAGTAATCTGCATCACACTTTTGAGGTAGTATCTAATATTTTGTGGTCTGTGCTTCAGCTCTGATGTGTAATCTTTCAAGCCCCAGGAAGTCATAGCCTCTATCTCTAGGCTTGACTGCAGTGGCAGCATTGAGCAGTGGGTCTTCAGCCTGCCTTGTCCTGGCTCATACAAGGCAACCACAGGGGGTCCAGGGAAACACTGTCTGAACACTGCCTTTCATCATCAAAGTCTACCACCAGCACCTTAGCTGATTGGATATGCATTGCTTAAAGTCCATTGAAGGGATAAGAAAAAGTTCTGGCCAGCTCTGTACATATCAATACATAAAAATAGGGTCAGGTTCAGCCAAAATGGAGAAAATTGCTCTTCCTTTAAGTACAGTTGCCCAGGTGCTCCTCAACATATGGAATTATTTTAGAAACACCTTATGGTATAAGTTTATTCCCCATGTAAGGTATGGGACAATAGGTAATCCTATCTTTGAAGACCTCATGGTCCTCCTCTATTGTTACAATGTGCCTGCTTCTTGGGGTAAGATGGAGAGGAAGGGGCAAGGGAAGGCTCCATGCACTGGGTGCGGGGAGAACAGCAAAGAGACCTACTTCCCCCTTTACTGGGTAATAATTTGTGGTTTATGTTTTATGGCCCAAGTATTCCTCTCTCTTATTTCTATCTCTCTCATTTCTTATGAAAAATACTAGGAAGAAGGGAACATTTGTATTTGTTGATTTGTTTGTTTTAGTAGTTTGTTTTTATAGTACTACCAAACCAATATCTACCTTTTAGCACATTTTCCAGATGAAGTTTTGATACAAAATTTATGGTTTTTATTGGAAGTTCTTATACAGTTGCCCGGTCAAAATAAGTTATTTTCAGTTTGACTATATTTTTTAGAATTGAAATCTTCCAGAATCTCCATTATAAAAAGTAATACTGAAATTCAATAAAGTGGGTTATATGAAATTAAAATCTTTTACATAGCAAAGGAAACAACAAACAGACAGACAAGGAAACCTGCAGAATGGGAAAAAAATTATCAGCTGCTCATTAGATAGGACAGTTTTCTAGTATATGTAAAGAACTCGGACTCTTGAACATCCAAAAATGAAAGACTGAATTACAAATAGATAAATGCAAAGAGTAGACACTCTTCAGAATAAAAAAATGAAAATGAACCAATAAGTACATGAAAAAATGTTCAGCATCTTTTACCATTAAAAATTTTGAAATGAAAGCATCACTGAGATTCGACTTTGCTCAAATCAAGATGCTCATTATCCAGTAGCAAAACAACAAAATTTAAAAATGCCAGTGAGGTTGTAGAAAAACAAAATAAAACAAAACAAAATGTTTGTACAAGTTTGTAAGAATGTAAACTAGTAAAACCAATTTTAAAAATAGATATGGGGAGTTCTCAAAACAATTAGAAACAAAAACGAAAAGCTTTAGAAGCAGAAATTCCATTTGACCCAGTTATACCTCTACAGGATCTCTGCTGACAAATGCTGGAGACATCACACTATAGCAGCACATGAATACCTACGTTTAAAGCAGCACATCTCAGGCTGGGGATAAAGCTTAGTGGTTCAGCACCTGCCTAATAAGCTCAAGGTCCTGAGTTCAAATACTGATACCAAAAACAAAACAACCACAACAACAAACAAATAAAAAAACAACAGCACACATCTCTCAATAGTTACTTCATGGAAGCAGCCTATATGCTCAGCACAGATGAATGGATAAAGGAAACACAGTATATATGCACAAGGGAGTACTATTTGACCATTAGAAGAATAAATAGGGGCTATGTGTAGGCAAGGGAATGGATCCTGAGACCATAATATTAGGAAAAATAAGGCAGTGAAGAAGGATTACATATCTCATGTTCTGTACTATGTGAGGCTCAACATATAAAAAAATAAAATAAAGAGCCCCGTTAAGTACCAGTGAGGCAGCCTCTGCCGAGGTGGAGCGAGGTCTGTGGGAAGAAGGAAAGGGGTAAAGTGGGGGAGGGGAGAATAAAAGTAACGAAGCAATGCACAGGGCATCAAACTCCTCAGACAAGTGTAATAACGATGTATCACGAACATATATTAATAAAATATTTTTAAACTATTCTGTAAAGAAAATAGCCAAGTCATGGACAATACATCCCTTAAGTGAAGAGTTTTATTGCTTCTCTACAAATATTTGCACAGTTGATTGTTGATCAATGGCAACAGTAATATACTCAGCTCAGAAGGTATGCACTGGAATTCTAACTCATGCATTTCCAAATCCAAAATTTTTATGAATTTATTCCTTCAAGAAGTAACATGGAATACAATTTAGTTTGTATTAAAGAACTTTATATCTGGTCAGCCCTCCATCATAAAACAATTCTGACGCATAAGAAAGTTCAGGAGACCACTCTTCTCAAGTAGTTTGTATCAGACAGTGAAGAACTGTGATCCTCAAAGGAGGAGACAGCCTTCGTGAGTTGTACATTTTCCCTTATCTCCTGCCATCATCACACGAGTCATCGCACATGAAAATGGAAGGCAGGCACAGCAAGGTGGTTTCCTTGGCAAAGCCGGAAGTCAGAATTGTGCTGTTTAAGCAGCCTGAACTTAGGAAGCAGTAACAGAAGCGCTGAGTTGAAGAGAGGACTCAGAATCCTGCATGGCCCTCGCACATGAGTGATCTCTGTACGCGCCGGGCGGATTTTCACAAAGCCAAGCAGATAGTATTTGTGCAGGAACTCAGAACAGAGTAGAGCCAGGTTACCTTGGAAATGGAATTCTGATGTTCCATGGGCTTATTTCACTCAAGAATTCGTTCATTTAGTTGGAAGTCCACATAGACAGCACTCAGAGCTGTACCCTGCAACAAATAACATTCCCTAAGATCAAGAGAACGTGCGAACTGTATAAGCTCTAATAAAGAATCAACAAGACCTGGTACACATAAGATCATCTATAAGCAAGCATAAAACAAACCTACTCAAGGTACTGTGCAAACGTTCAGGCTTATGGTAATATACGTGCTTTAAAGTTGAAGGTACACATCTGAAATATTTTCCTCTTTTTACCTATGAAACATCAATAAAATTGTTTAATTATATTCATGAGTGTAGGGAATATAGGTCAGTGGTAAAGCATTTGTGAGTCTCTGGGTTTAGTCCTCAGCAGCACACTCTCCACCACACACAGACTTATGTGCATAAACACAAGTATACACGTGTCAGGATGCATATGTACGTACGTATATATGTATATCTGCCATTAAAATTGTGAGTCTGTTGAAACAGAAGAAGGCCACATGAAATGACATTCTGCCATCTTCTGTCATGATGTTTCTACCTTAAAATAGCTCTAGCCAGGGGTGGTGGAGCATACCTGTGATCCTAGCGCTCAGGAGGCTGAGGCAGGAGGATCACTGTGAGTTCGAGACCAGCCAGCACTACAAAGTGAGCTCAAGGCCAACCTGAACTGCATAGCGAGACCCTGTCTCAAAAAGACAAAAAAAAAAAAAAAAAAAAAAAAAAAAAAAAAAAAAAAAAAAAAAAAAAAAAAAAAAAAAAAAAAAAAAAAAAAAAAAAAAAAAAAAAAAAAGATAGAACTAAAACCATAGAGCTATGCAATCTTGAAATCTCCAAAACCTGAGCCAAAATAGACCATTCTTACTCAAAACAGTTTTCTTAGGTATGTTTGTTACAGTGACACAAAGCTAACACAGATAAGGAATATGCAAAAAGAAAGAAATTGGTATAATTATGAGCAAATAAATAACAATAACATATGAATTCAAGGTGCACCATGTCTGAAAGGGAATACTCACTAAATCAGTGTAGTGACTGTAAGCTACAGCAAAGACATCAGTGAAAAGGGCTTGAATTAATGCCTAGTAGCAATATTCTCTAAAAAGGAACCAAAACTTGCATATTTTCTGATACCTTAAATAAGAATTGACCAAAGTAAATATTCCTTACAAAAATATTGTTCAGAAGAGTTCTTCAGGTTGAAGCAAATATAATCTTATAATTTACATGAAGTAGATCTATACTGTCCCTAAACATACAGTAATATGTTAAAAGTGGCTCTATAACCAAAGGATGATCAGTGTGATCAAAAGCACATGGCAGTTGTTTGTTTCCTTTGAGCAATTTATTTCCTTTTCACAATATCTGCTGTATCTTCTGGGTTTCATTTGCTCTGTCAGGTTCTTACACTAGGAAGACTGAATTCTTACCATGTTGTTTAATCAAACTCTGTATTGTTTCTTTTTTTTTTTTTTTTTCGGTACTGGGGATCGAACTCAGGACCCTGCGCTTGCTAGGCAAGCGCTTATTCCACTGAGCTATGTCCCCAGCCCTTCTATATTGTTTCTAATTGTTTTAAATTATTTTTATTCTATTTAATTGTTCGACCAATCTTACATTCTTATATCTGGTAATCTGGGTAACTTTGTTGAAGATAACAATATGTAATATAACAACCAATGTCAATTTCCTATCACCTTGGTTTGAAATTCCATATTGATTTATCATTTTTGTGTTCTTCTGTTTTTGTCACTGTTTTTTTGTCTTTAAAATAGAACAAAAAGCATATGCAGAAGAGATAGAATGTCCCTCTTAAGACTGAATGGTGAGACGCTGTATATTTTGAGACCTATTAATCTCTCACTCTTTTTCTCTATCTCTCTCTCTCCCTCTCCCACGTCCTCCTCCTCTTTGGAAGAGGCCAATATTTATTCCCTAAAGCACACTTAGATGACCTTTGGTTATGCATACATGAAAATAGACTAAGGTTTCTGAACAACAGGCAGAAGAAATTGAGGCTAGCTACAATCCTATGAATAAGCTTTGAAAACGGATTCTCCAGCCCCATTTATAAGAGCTTTGACATGAGTGCTTCCCTATCTCACAGTTTATAATTCATGAACCACCCTAAACTCGAACTATGAAGTTAAGCCAACCCTGCATTCCTAATCCACAGAAATTCTTCTTGCTACTTTTGAATTGCTAAGTTTAGAAATAATTTACTGTGTAGGGTTAACTAATGCATAGTAACTTTGATCACATGGATAATACATGAACAAAATGTTCGTTAATAACTACAAAGTTTCAAACCTCTTCTAAAAAACATAGACCAACTATAAAATAATCTAACTGAAAAGTCCTATATTTTTAACTGAGTGAAAAAAATCAGAAATACAGATTCATGGGCTAGAATTAAAGAAACACAAGAAAAAATTATAGCTTTCGATCCTTATATTCAAAAAAGATCTTAAATCAAAGGTTAACACTTATCTTTTAAGAGGTGAAAAAATTAAAATAAGACCAAATAATAAATAACAAGAAAAGAAAAAAATAAAGGTACAAAAGGCAAAGTAGAAAATAAAATGCAGCAGAAGAAAATCAGTGAAAGAAAAGTCAATGCTGAAAAAAATCAATCAAGTCAGTGATGGTATTAATATTAAGAAAAAAGACACAAATTTCAAATCGGGAGTAATAATGTATACATGACTAAAGATATCAAAATGTGTAGTATCAGTGCTGAGAACATATTTACAGATTTTCATAATTATTTCATATTTTTATCTAATTCAAAAAGCCTAAGTGGGTATCAACATCCATTTGTTGAATCATTGATATTACCTTCAATAATAGTGATTACTCACGTTACCACAACAGCAGTTCTTTTTTATATAAAAAGAACGCCATCGTTTTTAAATCAAAGCAATAGGCTTTATTGATCTCTTTATATTAGCAAATGCAGAGAACATGTTTTAATTAAACAAAAAAAGAAAACTCACAGAAAGAACTAATTAATTATGTTTTGGCATGTTGGAAAAATGTACATTTATGGTATCATTGGACTGTAAGGCTCATAAAAACTGGCTCGTTCACTCAGCATCAACAACTCTCCTGACATGAGCGGTATGATATATAGGAATTCAATAAATAAGATTTCCAATCAGCAGGCTTAAATATTACTTATATTCTAGACATTTTAAAAAGTACTTCTAATTTTTCCAGAGGAAAATACTTTTCATAATGTGCTTTAGTTTTAGAAAGCACTATTAAAATTTAGCTAAAAATAATAAATAAGAAATTAAATGCACACTAAAGTTTTGTAAATCATTCTCATATTCTTACAAGAGGACTGGCTACTTCATGAAATGCATGTAATCAAATATTTTATAAAAAGGTCCTTTTTCTACCAAGCAACTTCTACAGCCAAATATATGAACAATATTGCTATCTGTAACTACTTCTTATGGCACCATGTTTTTCAAATTTGGATCCTTTAGTGTTGACTGCATAATATGCTCCAAAGAGAATTCTGAGTACAAACCTGTACATGTCCGTTCGAAAGGACATTCATGTTCCCTTTCTTAGACTGGAACTGATGACTGTCTCAGAAGTTACGTCTAACAGATAGAGATCTGTCAAGTTTCATTCTTTATATTTGAGTATATACTTTGACTTTCAGCCATGATTATTACTTTCATCTTCACATGTATGGGAGAATATTTTTTCCATAAAATTTTTTACCTTCACATGTATGGGAGAATATTTTTTGCATAAAATTTTTTACAAGAGGAAATTTTACTTCTTTCAGAAAAATACAGCCAACTTAGAACTACCTTGTGTATATATAATTCATATTTTGTGTTTGGGAGACCATCAGTCTGAATTTGTGACCAGAAACTCACACCAATGTCAAATAAAATGTCACATAATTCCTTGATGCTGTGTAGCAAAAGTGGTGCAGTTGTTTTAATAACATTTTACCTAGGTGTGTTAATCTTACTTGAGATTCAGTGATGAGTGGTTTATATTAAAATATAAATAAATATTTTTGTACCTTGAGTATTAGAGGAATAAATTTGTGAAGTACTGATATTAAAACTGAGGAATATAAACAGAATATCTGTAATTACTCTTAATTAGCTATTAAAGGCTTATGAAATCAAAAGCTCTTATATAGTGTTTTAAATTATTACACTGCCATAAAGCTTGGAGATAAATTGCTGCCTAGCTTCTTGCTTGTGAGACAGAGTCAAGCAACTCTTGTGTATGCTGTAAATGAAATGGAAGACTAGGGAAAGATTTCAAAAAACATATTATTAAGTTTATTTTTCTGATTCCTCAGTAAAAATATGGGCCAAAGGAGTACAAAAGTGAAAGAAAGAAAAACTAATTCTTCAGTTTTATACATTGTTCTGTAATATCCAGCAATGTCTAATGACACTCAGCCCTGGTATCTTTGAGTTGGGGAGTTGTCCTTTAACCATGATCCACAGGCTTTCGCAAGAGCAGAATGAAACACGTCAGAGGGTCTGCTGGATCAGGCCTTTCCATAATGGCATAAATGCATGATTTACTTTCTTCATTTTTACTCTCTCACCAGTTTGTAGATTTGGGCAGTTATTACAAAACATCATACGTTCTGAGGAATTAAGTATAAGCATCTGTGTGAATAAAGCCATCTTCCTTTATGCAAGCAAAAAGAGCTACTTGCCTCACTTGGTTTTTCATTTGGCAAAGAAATCATTTTTCTATAAACATGTTACCAAGAAATATATAGTATTACTATCCATAGACTATGGAATACTTTTTAATTCTCAATTTTATATTTGCATATGGATATGCATTCAAATAACACATATCATCGATAATTGTAAAGACTGATAAGTGTTAGGCAATGAGAATGCTTCAGAAAATATTTGACTAGAAGCTGGACATTCCAATATGTCCCTCAAGTGCCAATCTGTCCTACTATATCCTAAATTCTTTCAACTTCTATACAAGATAACTTTCCAGTTTCCTTGAATCCAAGTTTCAAATTTTTTCATAACTATATCATTTGCACTATTTCTAGCAAACATTAGATCAAGTACTTGGGGTTGGCAGTTTTGAGTTCTCTTTCCAGCTTCCTCCCTTGGAAGACTGAAAATAAATTCTAGATAATGCTCATCCTGGTGGAGTTTATTAGTCTGGCCAAATTCTTTCTCCTGATATACAAAAGTATGCAAAATGACTTGAGATGGTGACTATGATGGGATTATCACTGGTAAAATATGAGAGGAAGTTACCCAAGTGTTATTTGTTTAGGAAACACTTGTCCTACCTTCTGACACCTCTCTTTTTCTTCATGCTAGGGGTAAATGATGATGGTCACTTCTGGCAGAACTATCTTGTGAGAGGGAAAGCCTCAAGTCCCTTGGGTAGATGCCAATCATACCTCAGAGATGTAGAAAATACACTTCAATTTTCTTTAAGTATCAGCTGTTGGGGTTGCCATGAAGCTTCCTTCCATGTGCAGCATCCCAAGCAAATTGGGAACTGTGGCAAATTGGGAACTCCGAAGGGCTTGCATGGCTCTGCCTGCCTGTAAGGCACTTCTAGGGTTAGAAGCTCCCACGGTTTCTCTCTTGGGCCTGCTCTGCTCCCTCCTTGCAGTTTTCCTCAGATAACCCACATTCCTGCCTTCTCTAAACTTTTCGGCTCTCCACTGCGTCTTTGGCTTCACATTTAGAACTTCACAGCCTGCCCTCTCAGGGGCACACTGCCTGGACTCTCAGGTCTTCTGAAATATCAGTGGAAGCCTTCTTAACCCCATACCTCATGCACTCCGCATGCACCTAGAAGCAGTGCCGTGTGGATGGTCCCAAGGTCTGTTGCCAGCTGGAGCAGTTATCAAGGTTTTTTCTCTCTTGGCTGTAGGGGTTGAGTGCCTGGATTGCTGAGCACTCTGAGTCCAGTTCTGAGGAGCAAAACATCTAGGCTGCCACCATTCCAGAATGTGGTGTGACTGCCTCAATCCTGGAACATGGCACTCTGCAGCTTTTTCCTCAAAGCAATGTCTTTTACTTTTGCAGTCTTGAGGTTGCAAAGGGTGGAGATTTGCTGCTTCTTGTGATGCCCTCTGGTCATCTTTTATAGTCTCCTGTCCCCTCAGCGGTTGAGATCTGGTCAACTCTACCTTGCAGTCTTCAGCTTTAGTAGAGCTTCCATTCCAACCAAACTCATAAATGTTTTGCTGGGCTCTTTGCTCTTGATTCTCAACGTAAATCTGGCTAACAATCCCCAACAGTAGCCATACCACCACCCCAACATTCAACTGCCTTCAAATTTGTTCTGTCAGATTAATTAGTCCACCATCCTTACTCTCAGTCTCAGCAAAATTCTGGACAGGTGCAAAATGCAGCCCAACTTTCTGCCAAGCCATAGTACACATCATCAGGAATCCATTGCTGACTGCTGTCCTACTTCCCAGCAGAAACCTCTCAAGCCTGGTCTTTACCAGCAGCATTTCTATCAGCCTTCTGGTCTTCTGAGCTCTGACAAGAATCTCCCATACAGGGCCATCTAATGCGTTCCAGCTCTACTCATTCAGAGAACATCTCCGAAATTTTCCAAACTCTTCCCATACGCTATTCTCAGAGGCTATTGCACCACATCCTCAGGCAGGCAAAGCAAGGACCCGACTTCTCTGGTACCAAATTCTGTCGTGGTGCCTTCTCCCTCTCATCACTGAGCAATATACCCAGTGCCCAGAATTAAGGGAGGAAACGTTTCTTTAGCTCACAGTTTGGGGAGGTTTCAGTCTACAATCAGCTGGCTCTGAGGCATGGTGGTGTGGAGGAGGGGCAACGGTTCTTGGCGGTGGGGGACAGCAAAGCAAAAAGAGCAAAATGGTAGGAATAAGACTCTTTCCCTCCCTTATATTTTATGCAAGCGACTTTCCCTACAGCTGGCATAACACTCATACCCTCAGTTCTGGCACTAGACAATGCACCAAACCCCTGATAAAGCCTCTACCAAAATGCGCACCTCACATGGTCCCATGAGGCTTTGGGGGACATGCAGGCACAAAGCATAACAATATCTATGTCATAATATTAGGAAAATATGTATCAGATTGATAGAGCTGCATGCATACGCTCTATGTTTTTGTTTTCTATGATTCCGTGTTAATTTTTCACAATAGCATGTGTTATTCCTTGCCAAAATTTATTCATAAGAATGGAATATAAAAATTGATAACCTTCATATTTTTATCAAAGCATTTGATACTACACAAATATTTTAATTTAACCTGAACTGCACAGTGAGACCCTGTCTCAGCAAGACTCCCCCAAAAGATTTTAATTTAAAAGAGTATAAAATGGGTGGATACAATGCCAGTCTTGTTTCCTTATTAGATTTAGATAAAGATAAATTTCTCTTTTTATTAATCCTGTTAGGTTATTCTATATTTTCAGTGAAATATTGGAGAGAATTATGACATGTTTCCCAAAATTAGGAATCATCATAATTCCACTTGGCTTTCAATAATACAAATCTTATTGAACAATGTGTGATTCTGTGACATTGTTTGGGGAAGACGACAGAAGGAAAGTGAGAATAGCAGAGTTCACATATCGGCTGGAATACTTTCTCTAACATATGGTTGCTGCGGATTCTTTTCACAGTGCACGGATCTGTGAGTACGGCACTAAACATATGCTTGAGCTCTAAGATCTCAAATAGAAATAGTCATAATTTGAAATAAATAATTTTCATCACTGATAAAAATTGTTTTACTTATCTATTCACAGACCATCTGTTACTAACATAATTACACTGTATATTTATGGTTCTTGGGACATATGTTGAAAGAGAGGAGGCCTGAAATTAGAAAGAGGAAGTTAGATTAACAGAGAAAATCAGAGAAAGGCATACTCTAAAAATTCCAAGCCATAAGAGGAAATAAATATTTTATAAATATTAGACATAAAATAATTTCTATTAATTGGTATTAGTTTAAAATCTTTACATGTCAGTAATTATACATTACCAATAATAGATGGTTCCTTTAATGGAGTATGACCACATGGAACTACTGCCTCTGACTTTGTGGATTATTTTGGCCATTTAAAACACAGATACTCCTAGTTAGGAAACCAATGAATATTTGTTAAATGAATGAAAGAATATGTAAATAGCAGCTTGCATTAGTCTGAAGAATTCAGGGACAATGACAAAGAGAATAAGGTCGAACTGAATATAGAGTAGTCAAAAAGGTGATGGTACAATATATGGAGAACATATGAAGATTATTGCATATGTTAAATCAAATAAATTTTCAAACTAAATGATGGCATTACTATTTACTAAATCAAATAAAGAAACAAGACTGTCATTGCATTCACCCATTTTAAATTCTTTTAAATTAAAATATTTTGGGGGAGTCTTTCTGAGACAGGGTCTCACTATGCGGTTCAGGTCAGATTACAAAATGTTAGTGCTAAAAAAAACAAAAAAAATGTTAGTGCTGAACATGAGCTAAAGTGACATAAAAGTCATATTAATAATGGAAAACATAAGAGAGGCAGAGCCTCTGTTGTTGAACATAAAGCAAGGTAAAAAGAAAACAGAACTACACACTTTTCTCTTCATTTATTTTGGAGAGTAAGTAAAAAGCAGAAAACTTCAGGATAAGGAATTCATAGAAGAAATGGAACAGTACTATGAGTTTCAATCATGGGTATATAAAAGAAACCTTTTTGAAAGAGGCAAAATGTAACATGGTTCTACTATTGTATTATATCACTTAATGCTAAGGAATAGTTGATGACGGGTTATTTGACCAATCTTGTATGCCTGTATGTGTTATCCTGAGCACACACTTTGAAGATATCAATATGCAAAGCAGCAACTATTGTTGGTTTTCTGTTGCTTTGTCTATAATTCAATTCTGAGCTTACTGTTATTGTACTACTTTGTGCCTCTTTGTTAATGCTTTCTGGTTTCTTTCTTTTTTTTTTTTCCTGTTGTTGAGATGATTAATTGTTTGACCAATTTCTCATGTCTGTATTTGTGTTCATGAATATACACTTCGAAGATATCAATAGGTAAAGCAACAACCATTGTTGAGTCCATGTCACATTGTCTGTAAATCAGTTTTGATTGTACTATTTCTTATGCTACTTTGTGTCTGTTTGTTAATATGTTTTTGTGCTTTTACTTTTAAAAGAAAAAAAAGAAAAAAAAAGAAACCTTTTTTATTCCTAAATTTACCAAGGAATTTTCATTTCTTTTTGGCAAACACAGAATTTAGTACCTACTCTCCTTTCTCTTTCTCTCTCTTTCTCTCTTTCTGTCTCTCTGTCACTAACCCATAGTTAGACTTTGTTAATACCAGGCAAGTACTTAAAACAACACATAGACAGAAGTAGTTTGTTTATTTTGTTATAGAGAACAACAGGACTTCAAAAACCTATCACTTTCATGGCAGATGTTTTTTAGCTATTTCTAATGTTACTATCAGAACAATGTGTAACATTAACGTGAACATTTAATAATAGTAAATGCCATCATTTAGTTTGAAAATTTAAGAAAGTAAGTACCTTAGTCCTTAAGGTTTCATTAATAATAAATTTGCAAGCCAATGACCAAACTGGTGAAGGTTAAAGACTGCAAATTTATACTAAAATTCTTATTCAAAAAGTATGCTACTCTAGTGCTACCTGATCACTTACCAGAATTTTTGCTCCTTTTAACGTTTATTTCTTACTGTTTCATAGGCAAATCATATTCAGTATGTCCAAAGCAATTCTTAATTTTTAAATTCCATATGTACAACTCTTCAGTAATAAAATTCCATTTTATGTTCTCAGCAAACGAAGGTAGCATCACTTTGGCTTCTAGCCAAAAATCCTTGGCTTTATTCTCCCTGCTTTCTCTCTCTCTGTCTCATTCTTTATTGTTTCATTTTTTTCACATGTATTTATTTATCAGTTGCAATTATTAAAATTCCTTCACTCCATACAAATACGCTCTTTAGTCATACTTTGACACATTTATTCAATCAATAATTTAACAACTGTTCATGACTGTGTGGATTGGCACTAATTGGTAAAGTGAAACAAAGATGAGCAATCAAGTGAGGGCTGCTGGGATCATACTCTGGGAAGAAGCCCATTTAACAAGATAAACACGGCCAAAAGTTGTATGTTAGTGTTATGATGACTGTATTTACTAGATTTGCACAGAGATTTATATTCTTATTTTTATTTTAAAATTATTCTCAAATTCCCTACATGGAGACAGTGCATATTGGATGAACCTTTCATAAAAACAGGCATATCAAATAATTAAAGATGCACAATTAAGTAATTCAATGTAATAAGAAAGAAGTATAGATTAGAAAATGACATCATTATCATCCCACAAAAAAACTTCTACTATCTTGAAATTTCATTATTTTTAGTAAATTGGTAGGTCCCCTATATAAATATAAACTCATGATTTATAAGTGTCTTCCCTGCCAGGACAGAGAAAGAATGATAGTTCTCTGAAGTGCTCTGATTCTATTGAATTTGGTATTTTCATAAGTTTGACGGTATGCAAAAGCAGGTAGGCAATACCATTAGAAAATTCATGGCACTCATTAAGTTGAAATAATTAGATGTATTTGTCAAGAATAGTGCAAGCCAAGAGTGGAATACTAGCACTATTGATAGGAAACACTGAAAATCACTGTTACAGATGAAAGGAGAAAAAAATTCTCTAATTTAACACTGCTCCTCCCACATTTATCTGGATAAATATGTGTGCTATTTTGGACAGAAAATAACATAGTAGAAGTCTTTCATAATCTGAAGGTTGTTCCAATGAGATTAGAAAAGACTATTTTGATTTGGTAAACTATCGCTAATCTTGACAATACTCAAGTATCTCAGAAGAGTCAGAATCTACATCCATGATGGTGGACCTTGTAGAGATAGGTGCCCCAGACTCACTCATTTATTGCAAAGTTCCAACACTGCAATTAAACTTGGATATCTGATGCTTAGCTGGTGGGGAGACTTGTCTCATGTCCCAACAGAGAAGGCTCTGTGTGCCTGCTGAAGCACATATGCCATAGGTTGGCCACCATTCATCTACTTCATGCAATAAGAAAAAATCATAAGCTATTATTAATTATTTGTCTTAGCCTGTCTGGGCTGTGTGACAGTTTAACTTGACTGTATACTTGTTTGTGTTGAGAGATACCTACAAGGTTGGTAAAACACACTTCTAGGTGTGTCTAGTTAGGTCATGGGGCCAGATGATAATATCTCATCTCTGTCGCCTTGCTCCCCAACATTCTGCCTCTGCTCTACAGCCAGGATGTCCCTGTGGGAGCAGCTATGCTGTACTACACCCATTCACCATAATGTTCCTCCCTTGGTACTGGCAACCAACTGGCCATGGACCAAAACCTCTGAAATGGTAAGCCAAATTAACTCTTTTGTAGTCTGTACTGAATATATCAAAATTCTGTGCCAGGCATGGAAAAAAAAAAAAACAGACTAATGCTGGGAGCTACCACAAAACTGCATAAAATGAATGGATTAAGAGGAAAATAAGTAAATCTATTCCTCACAGTTTGGGGAGCTGGAAATCCCAAGGTAGATGTGACGACATGGTGTTTGGAGACACCAGGTCCTATCTCATACATCCTGAAGTGGAGAAAGGAACACATTTCAGTATCTTATAAGGGCATGAATCTATTAATGAGGACTCTACCCTTATTCCATAATTACTTTTCTAAAACCCTGCTGTCAAATACTGTCACGTTGAGGATTATGTCTCAATTAGGGGTGGGGAGTGTGGCGATAAACCTTCAGTGTACAGCTCTTCATCCATCCATATCTCTCATCGCGGTACAAAATGCTTGAGGAAACTAGATATAGTGAATAACGGTTAAATACTAGAATAAACATCACTTCCTTCTAATCAAGCATGTGCCAGTGATCTAATACTCATTATTTCTGGATGTTGTTATTTGTAACTCTGGTGTTTAATTTTTCATAAATTAAATTGATACAAATGCCTTGGATTTAATAATATGTAGGTTAAAATCAATATTTTAAGTTTTTATATATTTATATAACTTTGAAATATGTGGATAATATGTTCCATAATATATCTTCTTATAGGCATTTAATAATAGTTCCTGGGCTGGGGATATACCTCAGTGGAATAAGCACTTGCCTAGCAAGCACAGGGTCCAGAGTTCAATCCCCAGTACTGCCAAAAAAAAAAAAAAAAAGTTCCTCACAGAGGTTATGCTTACCAGATAATGTATATACATTACTTAAGTGCCATGTGGTCATCACAAAAAGAGAGACATCGAGGGGACATTAAGGTTACTTTTAGTACACATATGTTCTTTTTTCCTCTTATTAGATTCTCAGATCATATTTCAAAAAATTTTGACAAGACTAGAGTTGCCCAATCAAAGTATTTCATCACCTTAGTGATAGTGATTGATCTGAGGTCGGACATTGAATCCCCAAGGGAATGATGAACCTTGTATGAATTCTATTATCACTACCCAGAAGGCGGCCTTTTTCTACTGGGGAATGTGAACCAGAAAGTATTTAGGCCTGACATGTTAGGTTATCACTGTAGGAAACCTTCCTTGTGATATTTCATTAGATGAAGGTCAAATCTCTTTTTTTGGAGTTCCCAATCTCACTGGCTACCAAATTCTTTTTATTATTATTATTTTGTTGAGTTTCCTACACCTGCACAAATTCACAGAAGTAATGTTTTATTATTCTATAGTATGTTAAGAATAGTAGAGATACACAGTTTATCTTTCCGAAATGTATACATAACTCAGAATCGAGTCACAAAGATAGGATATAATGATGGGTTTTTGTAATCACATAAAACCTCACAGATAATTCAAAATTGATTTTAATTTGATTAATCTTTGTTCTCAAAGCATACAGAACCTGATCGGCAAATATGATAGACACACATTTTTTATTTTCTTCAGACTTGAACTCCTATAGGTCATTAATTTTACATGGTGAAAATTATTTCATCTCTAAAGTATCACAAAAATATATACATAAATGCCAAACCATGTGTTTAGAGCTGAATGTTAACACTGAAAATAAAAGAAATCCTATGTTCTTAATACACTCTACATTTAAATTCGTAAAATTTATTTGTACATATAATAAATCCTATTCTGTTACATGTTAGAGTCATGTAGGAAAGTGATTGAAGGTACCTGTTTTACTTAGATGCATGTATATAAATATTTTTAAATGTTTTACTATGACTATTTCTGTCTAGCTAGAAAATATTTTCATCTTTGAATATAAAGTAAAGATATTTTCTTTGAGGAAGAAAACATTCTTTAGGATAACTATTCTTTACTGTCTGGAATATGCCCTGAAAAAGTATTTCAGACAGTTAATTTACAACTGAATATATTTTATTTTCATTTCATACATTAATTATATCCTGAATATCTATTGAAATACTGGTTTCAATTTCTTTCTCCTGATAATTTTGAATGTTATTTTATTGTCTTTTGAAAGTGCATTCCATTAATAGATATTAACTAATATCTCTCTAAATATGGTTTTATCATTATCTCTACTGAGATGGAATATAATGCTTCTTTTTTGAGGATATAGTTGATGTTTGGTTTTCCTAAGTATTCAAAAGAGATGAGCAGAGTTTCTCACCTTATTTCTGAACCGTTCTCTCCTCTTTGCCTGAGTATTAACTTTACACTCTTCCCTGCTGTATTTTCTATTAGGTAACCATTGTGACTCCTGAGAGTTCTTTCTGCTTCATAACTTGTTTTTCATAAACTCCGTCTCTGAACACCTTGGTAATAGGTCTTCACACTCTTCTTGTACTTTATCTTCTGACTCACTAATGTGATCCACAAATGTGTCCGTTATACATTCATCTGATCTATTGAGTTATTTCTCCATGATTGCTTTTCATTTTATAATATTAACACAACTGAATTACTCTGTTGATATTAGTTACACTTGCTGTGAAGTCCTTTCAGCCTAGTAACTCTTACAACTTCTCTGTTTTTACTTCTTTTTACTGTTGATTTTCTTCCAAGAGTGGATAATTGTGTGGCAGGTGCTTAATTTATCATTGTTTCCCTAGTTAACTATTTTTTTTGAATGTGTGCAGCCAGTTTAAATTATATGTGGGTTCCATGTACGTTCACAGCTCCTAGCTATGTGAGTGGAAGAGAATCCTGGGACATAACTAAGGGAGATACTTCAGTGTATGTGCGAAGTCTCAGCAGCTCAGCAGTTTCTGCCCATCTAACATAATGTCTTACATGTTCTTCCTTAGTTGAAAGTGAACACCCGTCCTATCTTATTACTGCCACTTGTCCCAAGAAGAGCAAGGAAATGTCTGTATAAATCAATCACATTAGGGTTCCTTAGCTGTAAATACCTTGAGTAACCATCTCGTTATATACTATAGCAGGCTTTCAAAATTGTTTAAAAGTAAAACTAGTAGTCAACATTCTCATAAATTAAGCAATTGAAAGTTTTACAAAAAAGGTTGCTAGAGTTAACATTTTTTACTTAAAAAGCAGAGACTAGAAATGACACCTTGGATTTTCAATGTGGTGATCCATAGTGAATTCTTCCTTGGTATACTAATTTATATTATGGAACAAAATTTTGATTGGAGTGGATCAAGAACAATGTAAGAAAGAAAGTATAAAAAACTGGATTTTTTCCAACAACCTGAATGAGTGTGAAAACAGTCATTGTCTGGGACCTGCATGTACAAATCCAGCCTGGTCAGTACATTGATTCTGACCTTCTGAAACTGTAAGATATGCATGTGCTTACCCAGAATTCTGTCTATGGTATAATGACTTGATGTTGTTAAAGTCACTAAGTATTTGGTGGTATTTTATGCAACAATAGAAACTAATATAGCTGCAATATTCCTAGCCAAAATGCCCTTCCTTCATAGAATCTATTTAGAAGAGGTCATGGGAAAATCTGTTCACTTTCAATATGTAAGTAGATTAACTAAACTTCTTGAGGTCCAGGAAACAATTTTGTTTCTAAATATGTCTTACTACCTATTTCCTGCCTTTTCATTCTAGACAAGCAAAAGCGGAAACATCTGGCATGGTTGTTTTGGGATCAGGAGACAACAAACATAAGGATAAAACATAAGATAAAGACAGTAGACTTAGAATATTCCTTGGAAATTGGACAAAATTTTGGAATAACTTTTTTCTGAAGGATGCTGTCTTGATTACTTTTCTCTTGTTGCTGAGACAAAATACCCAACACTCAAAATGAAGGAAGGAAAGGTTTTTTAGCTTACAGTTTGTGGTGATTTCAGTCCATACTTGGCTGGCTCGGAGGCAGAGTGGCACATGGCAGAAGTCAAACCGTTCATGGCAGCAGAACACAGCAAAACAACCAGCCCAAAGGGAAGAGTGGCAGGCAAGCAGCCTCTCTTTCTCCCTTATATTGTAAACAAGTTACCCCCACCCAGGGGGCGTAGCTCTCATACATTGTCCATGCCCTCCAATTCCACAGGCTCAGGATGCGTACAAAGTAAGCACCTTGGCTTCCTGCTGAATCACTCGGCCAAACCTCTAGACTCCCCAAGTTGACACAATGTATCAATCATAACAGATGCCTAATCCTGTGAGAAAAGTCTATAGTCATCAAGGTTTACATTACTGGAAATTGATATTTCAATGAGAGCATCAGACATTATTACTGTTAATGTATAAGTAAAGGATATTTTAAAATTACATATTATTTGTTGTGGCTAATAAATGAAGGGCTATAAGTATTTTTATAGACTAATATATGATTGTAGGTCAAGACAGAGGTGCTGGAGAAGTGAATTTTAAAACTAAAGAAGAGTACAATAAAGATTAAATTTAAAAAAATGGAAGGGAATGTCTGTTCCTACCCTGAGACTGAACATCAATCATGTAAATCTGTTTTCGGTAATATGTGTAGACATGCAGTGCAGTAGACTAAGGCATTTTGATGGATATAATGAAGACTGGAAGTTGAGTATCAAACAGAATTTTGTAGTCATTACTTCATGAAATGTAAATCATTGGTGTTTAAGACAAGGTAACAGAATGGTTGAATGGGTTTGAGTTCATGATGAGTCAAGTGATTTTTAAATCATTAACATGCAGGAAAGTTTTGCCAGGAATTATATGCATATAAGGAGAAATGGAAGGCTATTCCACTATTCTTTTATTTTATTTTTATATCTATGAGATATTTAAATATAGTTTAGATTACTTCATGCAGAACACCTTAAAGAAAATCCTCTAAGAAAATGATGAGTCAGCAGAAAAAATTCCTCAGAAAATTCACTTGCACAAGGAACTTTGAAGGTTATTAGATTAATTTACTAGCCAAAATAAAATAAAAGGAACTAGAGTATGTGTGAATGGGAAACAAAAATGATTTTACTGGAAAGAAGTTGCTGAACTTCTGTTCTGTAACATGCAGCAGAACTTTATGATGAGAGGTCAAGATGTGACTGTGGAAAATTTGCCCTAAAGCAAAATGAAAGTGTGTCCCCAGAATTGAGGGCAAGAAAGTGTGAGGCCTGGTTGCACTGTGCACATGGACTCTAACGATGAAATGCACAGAAGATTTCATCCTGTTTAAAAATGTTTAATTCAGGAGAAAGTGTTGTACAAATCAAAGGAACAGTCCTCTTTGATGTTTTCAGGCCGGCTCAGTAATAGGATCTGTGATACACAATGAGGAACCAGATATGAACATTTTGTTCATCTTTTATCAGCAGTGAGTCTCAGCAACCGCACGTTCTGCTGTATTAGCAATGTCGTTGGGGATTACTCACGTCTGCCAGGCAAATTGTTGTCGATTACTGTGTAACACTTTTACATTCCTTTCAGGCAGGCAAATGTCAGAAAGTAAAATCATGAAGAAAAAGTATCAGATGCTGAAATCTTTAGTAAATGCAGTTAGGAAGGGAGGAGGCGCAATCACTAGTACTTTTCTTCCCTTCCAGAACCTTGAACCAATTTAGGAAGAAGAGCAAATTAGTTTTAAATAATGAGTTACATTTTTATTAATAAAGACAAGAATGGAAAATTTGGCCTACTTTCCAAAAAAAAAAAATAGAATTTAGGATTGATTCATGAAGTCTTGGTCATCTCCAGTTTCTATAGTATAGTACCATACATGGAGTAGCTTAAACATCAGAATTGCATTTCTTAAAACTCTGGAAGAAGGAATATCAAAGTTGAAAGTTCCAAGGAATGAAGTTTCTGTTGAGGAATTCTTCTGTGTTTTCGCTTTAGTCTGTGCTCACAGAGAAACATAAAGACATCAGTTATTTTCTTCCTTTATATAAGGTTGGGAATCCTGCATGAGGCATTTCTTGTCCCCTTGGCCTAGTATAAAACTAGTTACTTCAGAAAGGTGTCACCTCAGAATTTCATCCCACTGAGAGACAGGGTTCCAGTAAATGGATTTTTGTAGGACACAAACCTGTCTATTACACGGCCAGTCACAGTCATGAGACTGCCTCTGCGATGTCTCCACTGGGAAGATAACTGTGTAGTTAAGAATCACTAAAACAGCATTCTTTTGGCTTCCCAGATAAACCTCCCGAAATATACAGAGAAAGATAATAATGTACACACATTCAATTGTTTTGAGAGTTTCATCTTTCTGACACATAATGAAAGTGGAGAGTAAATAAAAAACGTTGCTCCATTACAACTCCCTCCAATCAGGAATGGAATGATGCTTCTCTTGACTAATTTTCTCTCATTGCTTAACAAAATACCTGATGACCAAAGTTAAGGAAGAAAAGGTTTATTTAGCTCACAGTTTGTGGGGGTTTCAGTCCGTACTCAGCTGGCTACAAGGCAGAATGGTACATGGCAGAGGGCAACAGTTCACCCTCCCAGCAAACAGCAAAAGCAGCAAGAGCAAAAGGGAGGAGGGAGAGAAAAAGCCTCTTGCCCTCTTGAATTGCATGCAGGCTCCTCCCCTGCAGGGCAGGAGTAGCACACACATTCGTAATTCCAGCCTTGGACTCTGAATCAATCCCAGATTCTTGAGGCCCACCCTATAATTGTGTGAGGCTTTAATATTGTTCAATACATCACCTATTTTTGATATCTGATCTCATTGACTTCAATGATCAATCTTACATAAATCAAGATCATTTGCCACTTTCACAGAGACTTTTCACCATTCAAAATTATTCCATTTTTATTTCATAAGATTCTATCCCCAATCCCAGATACTGCTCAATTGGTTTTTCAACAGAGATGGCTTGGAGGTAATGTACCATGCTTAAAATGTCATATAGAATACTATCATACATAGTTTTATGAATACCCCAAAAATGTTCATGGCATAATTTTAGCAAACTGTAAAGCTGTCATGTCACCTGTTTTACTAGTTGGTTATGATAATAAAGCACCCCAAACTCGGTGGCTTAAGTCAACAGAAATTTATGTTTTTACTGTTTTAAAAGCTAGAAGTCCAAGGCAGAGGTATTAGCAGGATGTCTACTCTGATATGCTAAGGAGCGTACTGACTGATCTATTTGTAACTACTGGCTGTGACCATTAATACTTGACGTTTCTTGACTTTGACTTGTATCTGCTCTCTGACCTTTGTAAATGTATGCAGATCTCCCCATTTGTATTTGTGTGAAATTTCTCTTTTCTTGTAAGAGGGATTATTGGACCACAGTCATCCTAATGACCTTACTTTTGCATGGTTACATTTGGAAAGACCCAAATAATGTCAGATTCAAGGAGCCTAGGGTTACAATTTTAACATGTAATTTTAGAGGACATGTTGCAAAGCGCAACATATGTCAAAGGGAATTAAAGTTGAAAATGAAATAAGAGTAACTACTCAGCTGTTCTTACAATAGGATGATAATCTTGGATTATCCAGTTGGACCTAATAAAATCTTAAGTGATTAAAAGGGAAAGACTGAGGTAGAGCAAAGTTTGAGTCAGAGAAGGAGACCTGCTGCCCAAAGCTGAGAACCTGATATATAATAATGTGGGAAGGACTGAGGCTAGAATTTCTAATTTTGAGGAAAAATGAGGCCAGGAGCGAACAAAGGAGTAAAGAAGCTCTACACCTGGAAATAAATGCCCTTCTGAGGTCTGCAGAAGTGAAATGCTGCCAGCATCCTGATTTCTGACATCTTAGAATTTTAATAAAATAAATTTGAGTTATTTTAAGCCATTAAGTTTGTGGAAACTGGTCAAAGCAGCAGTAACACAATCTAATATGAAAAGTTTTATTATAATCCAACCACTTTCCTTCTCAAATTTATCTTCTATAGATTCAGCACAGTACCATAGACTAAATGCCAATGCGCATCAAGTAACAATTAACTAAAACCATGCCATTCAAAGAGAAATCCATAGACCAGCAGCATGAACATTACTGGACTATCTTAGCAACGTGAACCCCAAATCTCACTCAAGAATTACTGAATCTGAACCTACATAGAAGTAAGAATCTCTGATGCTTCATCAGTGCATGAAATTCAGAAACACTGGTCATGTGGATGATAGATTACAAATTTGAAACTATTTGCTTCGTATGGATGCTTTTAGGCATTCTCTGGCAAGTCTTCTTTCTGAGTACATCTCTTCTTCAAGAATATCCTGAATATTTATGTACAATTTATTAACTTGTGTTAATGTTAATACGATCTCATGTGCAACCTGAAGCTGCAAGTTTATTTTAAAACTTGCTTTCTTCTTTCATGTGAAAAACATTTATTAAAACCATGTCAGATGAAGATACTTCTTGTCCTTGCAAATTATCTGACTTTTTGGTGCAAATTATCTGACATTTTAAGTTAACATTTATGTCTTAGTTACTTTTCTCTCCTTGCAGAGACAAAATACCCAACACACAAAATTAAAGGAGGAAGGAATTTTCCTCACAGTTTATAAAAGTTTCAGCCCATAATCTTCTGGCTCCAAAGCAAAGAGGCACTGGCAGAGGGGAAACAATTCACGGTGGTGGAACACAGCAAAGGCAACAAAGAAGAGAGAGAGACAAACTTCCTTCTGTCCCTTATACTGTACCTAGAATACCCGGATTAGGGAAGTGCCAATCCAGTGAATGAATGGATCCAGCAATCACCACCCTTAAGCCCAACACCCTTAATCCCAGTGTTGTGAGATCCTATAAACTTTCTACTCAATTGTATCTGTATACACTTATATCTATCTACTTACAGATCAACCTGATCGATCAAGCTGTATGCATCTCTCTCCAGATTCATAGATTTATAAGGGAAATGAATGTCAAATTTGCAGTGAGATATCAAGAAAGCATAAGGGTATAATCTATTGAACTCCAAAAGTATATACTGAAATATTTACAATTCTTTTTGAATTTTAACTGTCTCATTTAAAAAAGAATGTGAGATTAGAACACTATGATTGCTATATCCATCAGAAGAAGATATTACACCCTATCTTGCGCTGTGAAAATTACAATTATGTGATGAATATGAAGTATTTAACAAAGTCCTTGGCACATAGAAATTGTCCCAATTTCATTAATATCATTTCCAATTCTAATATTCTGCTCTTCAACCAAGTTTTTCTTCAACCCAAGTTTTTGTGCTGAACGGAAATAAAATACCGCATTTCCACCAATTACTCATTTGTACTCTTTCCCTTGCCTCTCAGGTCACTGAAGGCACAGCACTTTAATTCAGCTGTTAACCATTTTAACCTGAGGGGTTGTTGAAAATAAATCCTTTTTAGAAGCCTTTCTAAGGTCCACTGATGATTCCAAAATAGCTTGAGAAATCAATCAGATTAACTAAAACATTTTCTACTCAGACATCTATTAGAAAGCTGATGTCTGTACAATGCTGCTTTGACACTGTGAATTGCCATCATTTCAGCTCTATAAAATGAGCACTAAAATTAACACATGAGGCAGATTTTCTCAAAATAGTGGGGTTTTTTTTCTGAAAACTATCATTTCCAACTATCATTAGGTTCATATGTGTAGTCATTCCCTTGGAGAATTTCTAGTTCACATTTCAGGCTCACTCTCTCACCAAATATCCAAATATTTTATATGACGAGATCAAAGTAGGAAAAAGACTCTGATTTTGTCAGATTTTTTTGTTTTGCTTAAAATACAAAATTGCAGGGGTGAATTATATTGGTAAATTTAAAAAATTGTTAAAATCATGCTACAACTGACACAATTAAAAGGCCTAAGACTTAAATCAAACTCTGCTAGTAATTAGAATAATGAAAATCCATTCACTCTATCTAGACAGTAGTTTCTGCATCAATCAATGTTTTGAATGTATTAGGTCTGAAAATTGTTAAATATGTCAAAGTATTATTAAAAATATCTGTGGAATATGTAAAATTATTTAATTTGACTTTACTAAATCAAGCATTTTATTTATTTCATTAACTACTCTCTCAACCAATTCCAAATTTAGCAATATGCAGTAAATATTTAATAAAGGTTACTACAATTTTATGTTTGTTGAATTTTGAGTAGCAATTTTTAAGAGGTATAAGAAAATACTTTAAAGAGTGAAGAATTACATCCAAATTCGAAGAAAGTTGGAAAGATTAAAACTTCAAAAATTTCAATGTAATCAGTTTCCATAAATTTATTCACATAACAAGTAAACCAAAGGAAAATTTTGTTCCCAAACCAAAATGAAACCTTGAATTTTTTGTAGTATCAATGATCTCCATCCTGAAAAACTTGTTTTCATTTATAACAGTCTTCTAATATGAATTCATTGGATTATAAAGTAAAATCAAATTGTTAGTGTCCAAAACCAAACACTACAAATACACTGTACATAATTTTCAAAGGTAACTTATACTACATCATTTTCAAGGCATGGAAGGGCGTTAATTTTGTTGAAAAAGTTAAAGCTGACAGGCCCTTTTTGCACGAGTAGCAGCGTTGAATGTGCTGCCTGTGTTTCAGAAGACACCACGATGAAGTACTCCTGATTATAAAAAATTGAGAATTTTGTTGACATAGTTTCCAAAATAGGAACTTGAAGAGAAACTAAAACCAGTCCAATTATAAGATAAAATAATATTTGCATGGGTAAATATCAAATATCAATTCTTAATCACTCCAAAATCCTAATTGCTATTTAGGAATATAAATTCTAACATATAAATTATATTTCACCTGAAGTGTGTTATACTTTATGTATACTCTATGCATTTACTATTATGTCTGCCCATTGGTGCTAACATTAAAATATTATGTTTTTATTTTCTGCAAGAAAAGAAAAATCGTAAGTCTGAAATTTGAATTGTCTGCTAAAGACATAAGTACCACTGTTAAATTATATTGTCAGTCTTGTAAAAAATTCTGATTAAGCATCTACACCTTTGTGAACCGATTAACAGAGATAATTAATTTTGATCTGTTAACTTCAATTTGCAGTTTTAAAAAGGTGTAACCTCACCCAGATTTATGATCTGAAGCTCGTGTGTTTGAATTAATGAATTTTACCTCTGCTCCCATGTAAAGAAGCATTCTAGGGAAGTGCGTATTTCTCTGTGTGGAACTATGCATGTTAATTCCTGAGCATTGAATGTATATTCATAAACATCCCTGTTTAGAAATACAGAGTAAATTGTAAATCTCATTTATTATTTCTCAACCATTACTTCACCGTTGCATGCAGTTATGATAATGTAGCCTGTCTTTATGAGTGCATCATACTCTTGGACTTTGCCTCTCGTGATAGACATATGGTTGGGGTGTTCTCATTCAATTGTTACCTCACCATATTGCCACAGTCATTTATCATAGAATCTGTTAAAGACTTTGGGAACAGGGTGCCACAATAATTATAAATTATCACTGGTAATTATAAAATGAGGTGGTAAAAATCATGGTTTGTAGAAATTCACCACATAACAGAACTGAAAATAAATATGGAGCTGTATTTCACTCCCCTTATTACATTTTGGCAGAAATAGATAAAAAAAATCGTAAGCCACTTAATAGACAATATGTACATCATACCATGCTTGCACAACTCAACTAATTTTTATGCCATAAAAAGATTTATTTTTAAGTAGACACCAATGAAACATACTGGAACATTCTGTTTTCATTATAATTTTATCATTGTTTAGAAGAATGGACATTTTCTACTGTAATTGGTATTATGGAGACATTTCAATCATTTCCAGAAACTTGGCCTATTCTGAAATATGAAGTTTAAGAATGTAGAATTTATAGTGCTCCCATTCACGCTATTCAAAATGTATTTCATCGCACCCCGAGCTCTAGTTCAGATTCCTGTCGTTCCTTATTTATAATTCCTCCTATGTGCTTATTATCATGGTTACATACTTTGATTACAGGGCTTATTGAAATTTTATTATTTTGGATATATCCTCAAGTTCTCATTCTATTTTTCTCCTACATGTCTTGCACAATGGTTAGATAACGGAGAAATTACTTTCAGCATAAAATTTAAGGAACAATTAAATATAATCAAGATAAGCAATTCAGTATTTGAACTATCAAAATTAATACGAATATCAACCCAAACAAAACATCAGTACAGTAGAGCCAGTAGTTTTTCTTATATCTCAGACGTCAGCGTGGCTAAGGAAGGCACTACTACCCATGTCTGCTTAAATCAGGTATCTTCCCAGTACGTATGTGTTTTCCTCAATCCTTTTCCAAATTTTTGTGGAATGTTTTTTTTTTTCTATTTATATTTTTTCACGTTGAGATTAAGTATAGCATTAGAATGAATTGAAACTTGAGTTCTGTCTAATTGGAGTTCAAGTCTCTACTTTGTTGGGTTATTATGTGTTTATTTGGTTAGTTCCCATTCATACCTTAAGGTCTTAGTTAATTCATGTGTAAAATGAGGATATAAATAACGAATAATTTATTTTAATCAACTATGCAATTATAAAGTGTGTCTAAAGCTTTAAAAACTGCCTTGTCGATCGGCTTGCTAGCGGTGGAGACGCCCGGCAATCCCACGTTTCGCGTGTGTCGGGCGAGCCGCGTGGAGGGCCACAAACGCCGCCGGAAGCGGAGAGTAGGATTTGCTGGGCCCTAGCGCCCTGAGAGCACGGACGCCTCGATCCCTCCCGCCTCCCGAGCCGGCGCAGCCCCCCGGTGACTCCCGACAGAGATCGGCTTGTTGGCGGCAGAGACGCCCGGCAATCCCACGTTTCGCGCGTGTCGGGCGAGCCGCGCAGGAGAGAGGGATTTGCTGGGTCCTGGCGCCCCGAGAATACAGACAGCTCGATCCCTCCCGCCCCCCCGACCCGGCGAAGCTCTCCGGCGACTCCCGACAGAGATCGGCTCTCTGGCGGCGGCAACGCCCAGCGGTCTCACGTTTCGTGCGCATCGGGCGAGCGGCGCAGAAAGCCCCAAAGGATAGACTGGCACCTTGGAACCTTCATGCCTGCAGGGACTCCAATAACTGGTGAGATATCGGCGCTCGCGACCAGATCACCGAGTGGGGGAGGAGATCCATCCCTATACCTGCAGGGAACCCTGGGAGGGTGGGGGAGCAGTCTTACACACCTCACCCAGGTCACTAGGTAGGGAGTATC